>DWGJ01001819.1:0-18038 GCA_018246895.1 Aspitha aspitha aspitha
GGGTAAAAGTCCTACATAACCGGTGTCCCTCCCAACGCATCGCGGTTGCTGTTAAAGGTTTCCACCGTCACCAAAAAAAGGTTAACCAACCCCTAGACAACTAGTTACGAGAGATAGTGTTTTGATATTTGATATAAGCCGTCGTTTTATAACTACTTTATTTATTTAATCTTTATAAAATAACGAGTTAATACTTGTTATACTACTTTGTGTATCACATCTCGCGTTTTTTGACACACTCACAGTAGTCGTCACATACGATAACAGTGAAATGTAATTAACCGAATAAATATGATTATGATATCTAATGTTATGTTTCCGTCTGGTCTGCGAATCATATCAGCGCGCTCGGTTTATACTACATTCGCTAATACGGCGAAAACAAACATTGTATAGAGTCCGTGAAGTTCTCCATAAACTTCTCCAAGAAGTCCTAGGTATGAAACTTCTTAACTTACATTTGGTCAGCATGGTAATTTATCTCCGTAAGGAGACCTTTGTGTGATAGTGTCTGTTATTTCTATATATACACATGTACCTATGTACATTTTGATTTACCTCTGGAAAATATAATCGTTTTTACAAAGAGGTTAAAGACAATTTTCATGTTTACTAAATTTTCTACATCGAGAATGGTGTAGTTCGATAACAATAAATATTTGGCCACTTCAGTTTACTGTATTCAAATGTTTGTGTAATATTTTGTCTTCAATGTTTTACACATTACATTACGCTGTTATAGACTAATTTATATAATGTAAGTTAATTTACTTTTGGAAAGAAGCGATGTATAGTAAACTTAGTTATTTTGGTCTCTTATCCTTTTTTCGGATAATAAGTAGCCAATGTCATGTTCCAAGGTCAATTCTATCTGTACTACCAAATGTCATTACAATCGGTTCAGTGGTTTAAGTATGATAGCATAGCAGATTGGCAGACATACAGACAGAGTTGCTTTCGCATTTACAATATTAGTAGGGATAGGGTATATTAAATTCTAACTTTAAAACGAAAAAGAAACTATCGACAAGTTATTAGATTTTTACTACGAACTTGAAAATCGACACCGGCGGGCTATAAAGTGTGGGAATTCCCAAGTAGGGTTTAAAAAGGAAAGAGCATGACTCACACGCAAGCGTATATATAATATTATGTACATTATAAGCTTTGTTATACGTGGCGCTGGTGTGCGTCATACGAAAGACCTGGTTGGAATAAAAATACGAACACTACTCCGATCTTACTACTTCCCAAAATAGCTAACCCATACTCTGAGCCTATTAATATAAACCACTGTGGAGCTTGAGATGTGGCACTCTAGAATATATTACACAATGCACTTACAAAAAGTGCTTTTTATATACGTTTCAACTAAATTAAGAAGCGAAAGAGATTTTATTAAGATCAAAGCATTAATAAATTTTGAAACTCTTGAGAAGCTGTAGTGACTCGCCACAGCTACGTTTCGACATTTTCGTTGTATGGAAACTACCAAGTAGTAATTAGTTATTTGCCGAAATTAAATTAAATTATACAGTTACATTATATTGTACGCAATACCTATAAATATTCAATAACGGTTATTAATGCAGTTGTGTTGGTTAATAAATTTTGGATACTATTAATCCACAACGTACCTACAAAGGACATTGCCGGTTCCTTTCCAAATTAACAGACATAAAAGTTGACACAAATTGGACACGCCATATGTAAGCCGCGTTTGTATTGTTTTTTATAAATTCTGTAACCATGTAGTATGAAGAAATTTTGTTACGCTTGTCTATTATACACAAAAATATGTTTTCTGTGATTTTATTATATATAGGTACCTGCTGCTGCTTTACAGCTTTCATGATCATGTAATACAGTTGAGTAGAATGAATGGTTAGTACGACTCAACTAAGGGAGAGTAAAAGGGAGTCAATTTAAAAAAGGAACACATAGATCAAACATTTCTAACGCCGTAAAATGCGTCTGGGGTCGGCTTGTTATTGCTCTATTCGTGCAATTGTTATGCAGTTGTATTGATTGATACGAGTATTACGTGCTGGTCACTTATTTATTTTACCGAGAATATTTTCCCACATACTACAGACATCGAGAGTGTAATGAATAAGAATGAACCCACCGTTTACAATATGTGAATTAATCCAATTGTGAGGAGAGAAATTTAACAGCGCGAGTACTGCCAATTGCTCTACAAATTGATACAATTCAATAGACAATGACATTCAATATGGCGAGTGAGTGCCTGCAAGGGCGTCGAGACCCATTTTAAGCTCAACGCTTCAATAAACAAGGCGCATTACTCATTTATTATGTTACCGGCGACTCCGCATACCGTATTACCTGTTCGCCTAGCAATATTAATATTATCAAATAATATAAATAATCCTGTATTATGGAACACATATTGTAAATTTAAAAAACATCCAGACCACAGTAAAATATACTGTATCCACATAACAATAAAATCACATTAATGTGTGAAGGTACAATCCATATCCTTTATTTCTTGCGAAATAAAAAATTGATTCGTCAAATCGCTGCTTCCATTCGGTAATTTTGAGTAATAAGACCCACAGTTAGGCCAAATTAAGGTGAATGATGATTTGCGCATAGCGCACGGAAAGCATATTTAATGTCTGTGAAGTTTTTCATACAGTCTCTGATTTTTGTACAAAAAAAAAATGGAAGCAGGGATAAAAAAGAACTGTCCACTCCGCTTATTTCAAGTAAAGTATCCACTAAATTAGCTCTTCGTAGTTACGCATCTTTTGTACTTATTATTTTTAAAATTGCGCCATTATTTATTACACACGAAGGTTGTATTAGTATAAATAAATAATCACAAACAACTGTACTAGAAATCTTAATTCCTGTTCACGTATTAATAGTTTAAAGGAGAATTATTAGGTTTTTGGTTACAAATATTCTCGATACAATAGCCAAGAATATTCGAACGTGGACTTTTACTGTAAATGTTAAAAATTCCATTGTGACATTCTGTTCTAAGTGGATGTTCAAGAAATCAACAGTTTGATGCGGTTTTAAATCGATACAATCCACCGTAAGTTGTTAGTAAGCACTCGTGGTTGGCTCAGATCCAGGTACGTTTCACCTGTATTTCTGATTCGAGTACGCCATTTTACATAGAATCACATTGCTTCCATAACCTACTGGCAGCCCGACCTTTGTGGAATTATGGCCGCGACTACTATGCGGAATTTGCTCTTTACACATTTGATGTAGCCCGTGGAATTAGGGCAAAGTTACGATCATTAATTGTTCTTTTATTTTCACAGATATGGTGACTAATTCGGTTGGAAAACAAAAAACTCAAATTCTATCCTTACCTGCGCCAAAATTTTGAATGATTTTCCTCATAGTGGCGACTATAAGCCGGTTATATTAGGTATACCTAAAGAAAGAACTATGTAGATTACCGACTAAGCATTTAGTTTTATACGTTCAATGTTGTCGCATACACACTGTGTAGGTGATTAGTGTTAACAAAGCTGCAAAAATAAGGTCACATAAACCATGAAAATATTTGGTCTCACGCATTGTCTTGACCCGCATAAGCAATTGTGTGTTCGCCAATCTATTTCATAAACTGTATCCACTCAGTGAGCGTACCTACTCGTGCAATAAGTTTGACCGCATGGTAACCGAGAGTTTGATTCGATGACATTTATCACGTCCTTGTTCGTATTTGCATGGATTTTATTGCAATGTAAGTATCAATTGGCGCAATTGTCTGCTTATTATTTTGCATCGTATGCGCTGATTATGTATTGTACTGACCGTCTGGCGTGGGGTGAACAGTCATCCGATCGGCACAACAATTGATGGACATCGATATTATGAGGAATACACAATGTATATAAGGGACACGCCTTTGTATCGCGCTCTGTATCCGCATGTGTTTAGTTATACAAATATTGTTACAATACTTTCGTTTCAATAGTGGACAAAAGAAAGGAATGTTATCAAAGTTAAATTAATTTTTAACAAAGTAATGGGCATTATAAAGAATGGTTACAAATGATTGACGTTTACTAATAATGTTTATAGTAAAATATGTAGAACGAGACGATCATAAAGCATATTTTATGTTAAGAATAAAACAGAACGACCCTTTCGCAAAGCTTAATTCGTTGTCAATGACATATTCAATCCTATATGGAGAAACCAGAAATGACTCGAAGTAGTGGTTATGTGACGAAACAGCGAAGCCTAACAATTGTCGCTTCGCGAAGACAGTGGCATTGCTCAACAATCTAACTCGGGTGAAGAGCGTCTAGACTTAATTATCTTACACATAAGCCGACATTATTTTCTATGTAATCATAAGTGATAAATAAATTAAACGTAATATTTACATATGTGGTTGTAAACGATGTTGACATTAATAGTTACCATAGTTGTCAATTTTCCAAACATATCGGTATCTTCATTAAAAACAAACAGCTCAGAAAGTTTGTTAACAGCAGTTACTAGATATTATAAAATGGTATAATAATCACAAATACACAATGGCATTCATTATATGGATTGAAATACGTACCTTAATTATTCCATAGTCATCATTTGCAAACAACGTACGATGTTGATATTGACACGTTGCATCAAAGTGTCAATTGATTCTTATAAAAACAAACAGAAGTCGAAAAACCTTAGAATATGCATTTCCTTTGTTTGTTAAAGAACTGGCACGTGTAGGTGATATTCAGTCACTTACCTTGTACATTTATTTTTTCGGCCCTTTTATTGATCCATTGCTGGACACTGCTAATATGTATAATGAGAGGGTTTTAGGCCTTAGTGGACTTCACACACCTGAGAAACAATTTTAATAACATACAAGTGGTTTTCTCGCGATGTTTTCCTTCAACGTTATACCAAGTGACATTTATTTATTAAATTATAAAACGCACGTAACATGTCAAAATTGCGTCCAAGATTTGAACCTAAACACCCGGAGGGTGAGGTTGCATTTCAAATCCCTCAGATAGCACCTTTAATGCAATGTCTAAAACATTATAATGAATATTGAGTCATGAATGTTAAATATTACAAGTAGGAATACCATTAAACTTGATTATTGTACGGTTGAGTGCGTGCATCAAACCCGTTAATTTTCGTTGAGAAAATATGCGGTTCGAAGAACGTTCGAGCGTTGGGTGACGCACATCTTTCAAACAACACATAAACACATGGCGAAATTATATCCCACAACTTCCTGCTGCGATGGACTTTAATTTATTCACAGTTGTTCCTTTTTCATTGTGAAAGACTTGACGATTGAAAGTTCAATGAACTTTCGTTAATAAATTCGCCTCGACACGGTCTTTGTTTGTCGTAGAAGAGAAATAAGTTCTGAGGCTTCTGTTGGGAAAAGGCCACAAGCAAGAGCAACAGGGGAGTCGATTGTTTGCTCATTATCCTTTGTAAAACAGACACCCAAATGATGTTAAATAAAATTTAAGAAGTCAGCCTATAGCCGACACATGAATGAATAAAAGAATCAACTCAGGTAAAAATTGGAAATCTACAGCAGACGTGAAAATGACCAATGGTAATAACGATTCAATCAAAATACGTAGTACCCTCTTTCATTTCAGGAAACATTTAATACGTCGACAGGTAATGATTTTTTGAAAGTCTAATAGATTCTAACAATGAATATCTAATCACATACATTACGCAAATGATTCAAACAAAAGTTTTTTCTGTTAATTAATAATACCATTGCTGCTACCGATATTCTTGCACTTGTATGGAGACAGAAATAAACTTCTGTTTTTCAAATTGTAGAGAAGTTAGATAGAGACCGTTAATTTCCATCTCTACCGATGCTAATTTATCAGTTAGTCATCTATACTTATAATAAATCTGTAGAGAGGTCAATTCTGTACATTAAATATACTTCCAAAATAACTATCAGAGGGTGATTAGGGATCGATACTGATGCCAAAAATTGCAATCATTAAAATTTTTGTCTGTCTGTATAGCCGTTATAGAAATAAAAACTACTTTACGGATTTTAACGAAACTTGGTATAATTATTTTTCATACTCCTGAGTTGGTTATAGTATACTTTTCATCACGCTACAACCAATAGGAGCAGAGCAGTGAAGGGAAATGTTGGGAAAACGGGAGAAGGTACTCCATTTTTTAAGCTTCCGCCGCGTGTGCAACCTTAATGGTTAAAGCTACACAAAAATCATGTATGATGGAAATGTTTATAAATTATATAAAATTATATAAAAAATATCCCACGACAGCATATGTCGATCTTTTATATAGGCTATATATTTTATACTCGTGCGAAGCCGGGGCGGGCCGCTAGTAGTTAATAAAATAAGTAACAAAGTTGCTCAGAAACTGAGCGCCTTAATCAACTACAGCAATTATTTTTCCGCCTCGCTTCACTTCGGTCTGTCGTATTAACGTCAAATCTTTTTGGTTGTTTTCTATTTGGATCATCGTCGAGTGATAATTCGAATAAAAAGGGCTCAAGGGACCATGACATGCGTTTGTTAAAAAGTTTTAATAATAAGACTTCCATTATTTGATATAAGGTATTCTTAGCATTAAGTTATCTCAGTGTTATTCATTTTGATAAAGACTGCAGTAAATTTTACGATAAATTTTATGAACAACTCAAACATTTGCGTCATGGTATAAGTTTATTTGTTTAATTTACAGCTTACAAATTACCTGTTATGTATGATTTATGAATAAGTGTGGAAAAAAAATATTTAAAGTTGAGTTAGGCACTCATTTAAGCGACTATGTTTGACTGAGCAAAGATAATACATTAACATTCTCATATTTTTAATTAGCTTTTGACGTTATTTAAGTGCAGTTTCCATTTGTTCATCATTTGCCCTCGTCGTTTATCATTTCCCGCGTCTCCGTCTCTCCCCCGTACTCCTGTCATAGTTTCTGCATTGTTACTTATTTTACTAGTACTCATATCGTAATATACATTATATTACAAACATTTCCTTACCTATTCCTTACCTTCCTTTTTATCAACCAAAAATTATACAATGTTTTATAATAAAGTATAGTTTTATTATGTGTGAGTACCTACAAGCATAAACTAATGACTTATCCCAAATAACATACACATTGAACACAATAAAGTACATAATGTGTAACTATTACTGCAATTTAGATAAAAGTGGAATCTTTACGGGTAAGTGGTATCTCATTTCGTACAAAAATCGTTAAATAAAAAGCTGACAATCTATAGGATTCGAAGAAATTTAAGTTAATCGCTGTTCAAATGACTCACGGGCACCGAAGGTCGTCGGCCTGGCTTCGTTTAAAAACGATACGGCAAATTGATGTTCTTATGTAGGGTAACCATGTCAGCATTGAAACGTGAGAACTTCCAAAATGTAACCCACTTGTCAGTGATTTCAACAGAACTTGAACAAACATATCTTAAGTGTCCTAAGACACAACGAGTTTAATTAATCGAGCAGTAAAAGAAAGGTACACAGTAATAGTGTAATATATTATCTTAAAATTAAAGTGATTCTCTTTTACAAATGAAATTGTCGCAAAGGTTTTTTTTATTCAATAAAAAAGGGCTTGGTTTTCGATGCGATTATGCCGCCCTGAGGACAAACTGAAACTTACATTTAAACAATATAGAAATAATTTAAAACGAATGTCTAACTACTAACTTATATATTTTTTGGGTGATTGTAGCTGCTTGTCTGGCTGAACCTTCCAGATTTTTAAGATAGCTGATATGTTTGTTTGATGAGAAAGTAATTGAAATAAAAATAACTACAATAAGTTAATTATCAAAAAAATTCGCGAATAAAATATTATCTCAGGAATATAAGACGCGTGGTCAATTCATTGTTACAGGAAGCATCACAAAAAGCTACAATACAGCCTTTACCACCATCACGATGCAATTTCAGTTCATAAAGTTATTATTAAACAACGCTCATTTGTATCTAATTGTTATTCGCTTTGTACTGCATTGTAATAAGCAATTCCGCTGCAATGAAGCCACGTATTTTTACCACGTGTTATAACTAAAATGAAGTAGATCAATTTACCAACTATCGTCTTTTTTCACTGACATGTAGTTTACATTTTCAATTATTATATTACACATTATCTAAACTAAAACTTAAAAAAAATTAACACTTAGCATCTCTTGGTCTTCCAAGATATATTTCTTACTTTATACACACCATTGATAGGTCTTGGCCTCTAATGCAATTGTGAGGACTGGCAGCTCCACCACTACGCTGCTTTTTAATATCTTTTTATACTCTTTACATACATGATTTGCTCATTTGTAATATGTATTTACTACACAGTGTGTCTTTTAGTTGCTGTCTTCTAAAATAATCCAATGATAAGCCGCAGCTAAAACACTAAGTATAGATATTTCTGTTTAAACCTCATCATACTTATCGGTTATACTCTCTCCGATCTCTACCTGTATTTAAGCCGCTTGTGATCCTGTATCCATTTTTGCTGTAAAAGCAGCCAGTAATCCGTATTCAGAAACACCACAACTAGCGACACTGAGCCCACTATATGTTTATCTCATTGAAAGCGTTGTCGAAATTTCTAAAATACAAGCGAGCCTCACTTGTTTCAATCCGTATATCTACATATTTGAAGTAGGAGACTCATACTAATAGCTTGCGACGCCTTTATACACGATCATCCGATCTCAAATTAAGCAGAGCGTCATTACCATGATCTTGAGGTTGATTACTGTGCGGTTGATAAACTATATTTGTAAATACATATATAATTTAACACTCAAACAGAACAAATGGTCGTGTTTATTACACAAATATATATCCTGGATGGGAATCGATCCTACAATCCCAATCTCATCAGTTAAGTTCACTTGACATCGGACCAACAGAATTATAAGGAGTTACGTTTGACTGATCAGTCGGAAAGCTTTTAAATCACAGCAATCGTTGTACTGCTGTTTATCAGCACAGAGACTGTGTTAGACGTAGCCGATCAGGCGTTACAGAGCTACTTGCGACACAGAGTTCTCTCCCCGCTAAACCTACTATCCTATTTCATTTAAGCTTGACTACAATGACCGGTTAACATCTCTCGATGATCCGGTTTAAATCTCAGCTACAATGTCATTGTATATTATGCAATGTTCACGAAACAATTTATGCGCTGCAATATACTTTATTGTATACTAAAATTTATAGAAAAAATTAACATAACATAGCATGATTCTATAGACGACCTTATCGTACAAGCAACTATTTCTTTATCCATTGCATAAAAAATGCTATCTTACCAAATCTTACCCATACTACAATCTACTAAAAGTGCGATTTGATTAATTAATATAAATGATTTGTAGAAATTCTGTCCATTAGAACGGAGCGGTAATTTACACATTAAATAATGTTAACGGTCGCGTTTTAAGTTCAACGAAATAAAGACAGGGTGATTTCTCAAGCGTGTAAGTCGAAGTAGAAAAAAATACAAATACGTGTATATACCGGTCACTCCTGTTTCTGTTATCTGTATTTCTAAGCTGCTCGAGGATAAAAATACGTTGCCGGTGACAAACATAATAAGAATCATAAATATTCCTATAAAAAGCGATGTGCTTTTTGTTCGACAAACATCAAATCGGTATAAATGTACGACAGTTAAAGCAACGAGACTTGAATACCTATCTTGAATATTTCTTACGCCTTTCGTTTTCTAATATTCTTCAGAATAATTGAAAACCACATTTAGAGTTGAACGTACCTGAATGTAATTTTTTCGAAACTTTTTTCATTATAATATAATAATAAGTAGTAGTAAATTAGTTTTTTTTTGTTTATACCCATTTATATAACATCTTTACTAAATGGATCTTACTCCTTGTGGAACATCTTAAGTGTGGCTTATGAAAATGTAATACACAGTTTAAACTGCCCCAGATTGTGGAGAGACATAAAAAGGATTAAGGGTAAGTTGGCCTTGGGATAAACCGTCAAAAAATGCTGCCACTTTTCGAATTGAATCAACACATGTTTCGTCCCCAAACCCGTTTTCGAGTTTATGTCAACACGTGTTCACGAAATACTAAGTTTAAGTTTTCTACCAAGCGTATTACAAGGGATCCTCTCAGTGTAATTTAACATGGCGTTTCGCAACGTACCTAACTCTGAGGTCATTAATCGACATCGAACTAACAGGTTTAACGACTTCGTTATGATGTACAGAAACAACCCAAGGCCGTTAATTCTTCCTTTTTGATATTACCTCATACTGTCGGATGATTCATCTCAAAGTCGCTTATCATGAATATTCATTGGCGTATCAATGCACTAGAGCTATATCGAATCACCGAAGTGTCAGTATTCTCTTGTCTTTTAATTTATTGAATAGCGATCAGGGGCAGTCAACTTATCGTATGTCCTGTTATGAGCCAGATATTATTTGATTGAATGCAATTAGCTAGAAGTTGTCACAAAAATTCCATGGATACAGCCAATGTTTTAATTATTGGTCTTATTCCTGTATATAATGCACTCTTGCACACATTTTTTTTATTTCAAACATTGCAATACTTAACTACAACTGTAAAGTAAACCTTTTGAGAATATTAGAATTCCAAAGAAGTTTTGTCACAGTCGTTTTAGAACATGAGAATGTACCTGACAATACATAAGTCTGAATGATCGCCTTTTTATGAGGTCGTACCTAGTGCAGCAATCAATATATAAAGTGACTATGTACGAGTAGCAATGTACACGAACGAAACTAATACAGAACAACAAAAAGAAACAACAATAAAATCATTTTGATGACAACGATAACAATAATGAATAGAGTTTCTATATTTATTTTACTTTTCAATTATATTAATATTAGCGCGGACTTCTCAAATCCGTGAATTTGTAATAATTATTCGTGATGAGGATTGAGCTGGCAAGTAATTTCTTTTAAAGTGCTAAGCATTCTAAGTCTAAGTAAGCTGCTTAAGAATTGTACCCAACAAAAATAAATAAAATCTTGATCGGAGTCGGCGTCGCCGTAACTGTACTCACCGACACCAAAGTACACGATCGCATGCTGATAATTACATTGGTCTTTAACCGGACCAAACAATGTACACTCGTGTTCACCTAAAATAGGGTCAGAGATGTTATAAGTAGCCCCGTATTATGCTACATTATGTCTTGCCTACCATTTTTTATTCTCAAATTCATGAAAAGAACTCCATCGAACAACTTAAGAGCAAAAACAAAGAAACCAGACACGTCTCTAATGTACAGTCAAAGTACGTGATTGTCTATTGCACTCATACGTATAGTATGCATATACATACTCGTACCTCCAATGCTAATAGGAAACTTAAGACAACAATCATTATTATAAACAGTGCAGATAATACATTTTTCTTGTACATGTTACGTCAATCTGTATTTAATCAGTATGTTTGTGAAGCTTATATTGTAACATTTAATAACATTTAAGAGTAAAAATTTATAAAAGATTTCAACCGAGCACACAAAACAGGCAGGACAATTTACACCTACCGCGGTTGCGGTTAAAGACAATTCGTTGCGAAATACTTTTGTTAAATTACTTGTAGTTTCGCAAAATTTAATGAGTCGAGTTCACGTTTTCGCTAAGAATGACCCGCTGTCAACTATGAATAAACAAATAATGTACAGGAGCACTTGACTGACTTGAATTCACACAATCTGTAGATATCATAATGAAAGGTGAAAAGCACTCTTATACTACTATAACGTACCAGTACCGTACCACGCTTTTAAAAATATTAGTATAATGTTTAGTGTACTGATAGGTTTCAGTTATTAGTAGTAGTATTTGCACCAATGACGTAAAGCGAATCGTGCTTTTACGTTTTATTCATTCTCACAAATTGGTACTTGTTCGGTGACTGTAATTACTTTACTATATGATTTTTTCAAGTTAAAAGCATGAAAAGAGAGGGTCTCACCATCGCATAAAGCAATCCCGTACAGGTATGACGACACCGTGACGATGCGGCAAATGCATTTACGTAATGAGATCAAGCGTCGGAAGTCGTAGCCAGATAATAATAGAATCTTTCGTTATGATTGATCACTCACGACATCGTAGATTGATTTCAGTGTTCGCCCCAAGCACTTGTGGCACAATCTAATAGCTGAGACTGCAGGTTACTAAAACAAAAATAGAACAGTTTGATGTATTCGTTTAATTGATCTTTTTCTACCATCTATGACACGAAGCTGTGTGTAATGTGTATTACGACGTTAAAATGTTGGACAGGTATTAGATGAATTTGAGATAGTCAATTACAAAAGTAGTCATAATGATTAATAGGTAGTTGAAATTATTTTTGTATGTATTTTGAATTAATAAGACGATGAATGATTTTAACCAATCGTCTGTTTACTCTCACATTTCTAATCACTCGTCGCAATTCAAGTTCGATACCAGTAAGTAACATTGCAATTCTTGTGTACATTTGTTCGTAGTAACTGATTGCTTTTGTATACATATCGTTCGTGGTATAGAAAAACACGGCGCATCGTCAACTAGTCACATCCTTCCTAGACAATGGCTGTCCTTGCGAACGTGACTCGGGTTCCTTCTGTCACTTCCATTCGATCATTACCTCCCAGTGTGATGATGCATACTTGATTCTTTACGTGAATGACGCCTACGCGTTCTTACATCCAATTGCGTTTTTCATACCGTGTATACAAATCATACAGAGTGTAAGCAAAGCTCATAAAAATGTTTAAACGAACAGAAAAAAATATGCATTTTATTGCAATTTGAGATTATTTTTTTAATTATGTTAAAATGTTTCATACTTTATGCTTTTTTTTCCGTAACTGTCTTATCAAATAAAGATAAAAGATAAAGCGTTATAAAGGCATTATTTGTTATGAACTCGACTCGATACTATTTTGTAACGCAATTCCAATGAATTTTTATGATAACCCAACATGAGGTCATTAGTCGCCAGTTTCCGAGATCGTGCGGATTTATCGTGAATCTGTATAAGGATGCGTTGATCATCAAGATGGGCTAGGTCGGCTGGCTCCTAATGTCGTGACTCGGAGATACTACTAGGGCTGCGAATATTGTAAAAAAACAATTTGCTGTTTGCAACTTATTGATTTGTGGCAGCACCACTTCTGAAAACGGGTCTCACCGCTATTTTAAACTAAACTGGCAGCTTTATTCAGCTGTGCAGCTCTAACGCGATTTGATTGATGCGATTTTGTGAAAGAATGAGATTATTTGCCGTTAGTCTCATAATATACCTGTATGTATGCAAAAGGTAACGCTAGTAGTGTTTTAAATTTTACAGATCTGTTTTTGCGATATAATATAACCAAAAAAAACCTACATATAAACGAATACATTTCGTAATAATTATTTCATTAGCTACCTGAGCGTATATTTTGCAATCGTATTTAAATAATTATAATCAACTATTAATTTACTAAACCCGCTATAAAACTGCAATGAAAATATATGTATTCGTGTATTGTTTTGGTTCAAAGTAATACCTATAGCTTGTAACTTTCAAATGATACCATTCTTCTTTTATCAAGGTCATAATTAATGTCAACTTTTTACTTAGTTCAATATTCGTTGATTTCATTTAGTTCTGCGCTAACCCTAACGTGGGCACAGTGATCTCGGTTATTGCGCATGCAAACCATGTCGGCAGTTTCCTGTTAATGAAGCGGCTACCAGTCTACTGCACCACGCCTCGCCATTGCGAACCAAATGAACGTAATAAATTAACTCGCCTGATATTTTTGGGTCCTACACGTAATGATTTACTACTCAGTCTGCGGTCAAACTTATATGGTCACAAGCAAACGGTAGACGCGTAAACGAGTACATTATGGTTTATATTAAAAGGTTCTTACAGCAAAAAGAAACATTTCATTTACAAGTATATAGATATATCAGTTTTGAAATGGAATAAGTCCAATACGTATGTTGATAATTGCTTGATTTAAAAAATAAAGACAAATTTAGTTATTCTGTGATTGAATGTTTATGCTGGTTTTACCTGATTATACCATTATTTAAATAGCAACACTTTTGGCTAAAATAACAAACCCCTCTGTGGCATAAAAACATTGCAGGTCCGTACCTGTCTGGCATTTACAATTCATGAATTTTTGTATGCATTATCACTAGCATCCACGACTACTACTAGAATCAACATCGACTAACTCAACATTCAACTCAACATTAATTATTTTTTTATAATTGAATACTAACAGACATACATATATTAATTGCATCACAATGGCTTTGTGAGGATTAATATTAACTTTCGTCACGCATTTCACATAATTTCGATTTCGATTGGACCCGAATAAACATAACTAATTCGCAGTCTGCGTCATTCGATTCATATAGTAAAACGTTATCTGTCGAACGTTTTTTACATACAACGCTAAAGAATATAGGGCAGGCGGGGTGACGTCATTTTTTTGTGTTATTCCCCACAACTAATATTCATTCTTGTAGGAAACTTTTGAAACCGTTTTGAGTCACCTTTAATTATAATCGTTAGTGATTTATAACCAGCCATTTTCTTTTAAGCACTACATTTCAATATGTAAAGTCCTAGCTACTGTAATACCGTGATTGATAGAATGACAATAGCTTTGCGATTTATTTTATATTTTGCGTTAATCATTATTATGCCCTCGGCTAGTCTACGGAATATGACTATTAGATCGATCAATCATTCAACCTATGCAGTTTACATGTAATCTCAACTTGGAGTCATCAAATAATACTAGTTTCTATAGAGAGTGTGAAGAGAATCGAAGATTTATTGCAGGTCTGTATAGAGATTTTGCAAATAGTGCCCTGCTGATTTATCACCATATTTTTATAGCTGTGTTTGTTTAGATTACCATCTGCTTTCTTGGTTTAAAAAAGCCTATCAAATAATATGATAAGCGGAATTGCAACAATTTTCCTATTGTGATAAACTGTTTATTTATTTATGTTACGCCAACAATATTACACACAATTCTTACCTAAAGTTCCTAATCTAAGGACAGGTGGCAGGTGTGTATGCCAATTATAGGCGCGATCAACATTGTTACAGACACTGTTACACGTTATCTAGATGTTACTGTTTGTTAAACTAATTTAACTAATTACTTTGTTAAACTAATACCATCGGTTGCACTACAGATGGCAAGATAGCATCAAAATAACAGATATCTTAGATAATATATTTGAAACAGAGTACAGATTCTTGTTCGATTGCAAACATTTCGGCGTGTTACATTAAATAATTTTTATCCATTTATGAGAACGAACATACGAGTAGTTTGTTACTGTATCAGAAGTCAGCAAAAGTAACATAAAAAAACATTATATTATACAACTTATCAATCAGATAGTACAAAATAAGAACCTGGCCGAATACGATATTGATTTTTGACGTTATCAGCTTTTATCTTACAAATGTATTATTATCAAAAAGGTCACACCCAAATTGTCGCTAATGTTTTGAAAAAGATAAGCTTCCATGCACCGTGAGTTTCGTCTGCAGCGTATTGTATTCCCACGAGGTCCATTGCTCTACTGACTGTATTATGATAGGTCTTACAAAAGACATGACGTACCGACAGTTTTTTCTTATCTATAAAGATTATTTATAAAGTAACCAACAGAACTGTAGAGTATATTCGTCTACTTCAGTAAAGTATAAAAAATAATTGAATTATCAAAAATCCGACTGCAACCAGTACTTGTTTAATGCAACAAATGCTAAAACTAAAAGATATGTTAGAATGGCAGTAATTTATAGGACTTGATACAAATGTATATATCGCGTATACATATATGTATGTACATACATACATCTAGAGACCTGATGCATCTTTTTATAGCTCAGTTTAGTTATTACTAGTAAACCTTTCTTGGTTTTGTTATAAAAGACCAGTGCGTGTGAAGCATTATAAAATTGTTGATTCTTGAAAGTTTAGTTTAATTTGGTAGGTAATAAAATATATAATTTATTATAATAAACGGGGAAAAGTTTAATTAAACACTCGCTTTCTACATAGATGAATGAAATAATGCCATCTTCACATGACATTGCATCAGTGAATCGGTTAGCGCATTCCGTCGGCACTAGGGTTGAACATACAACAACAACTTTCCATAATTCCATTAACTATCTACTATTTACATTATATTACTCATTACATTTTGTGTACTACGTGTTTCATCGATATTGCTTCGATTGTTGCTCATAGCTATTTAAAGGCACTGTCTTATAATATTGATTGTTATAATTAAAAAGAAACTAATAATTTAGATTTACCGTTACTCAATTTGTTGGAGTTATGCATTAAAAAACTTATGTTTTTTTAATTTTTACTATTGATATATTTTTTTGTATGGTAACCCTAATAATATGCGGTATGTGGCCCGCATGCAGCAATAGGTTGCGAGACAAATGTAGCAGAGGTTTCCTTGATTAAGTTATAGCTTTGCCCTTGACATATCAGTTAAAAGTCGCACGCGAATACAAATTAACTAATTATATAATTTTGATGTATAGCGTAAAGGTTAATTTAAAAAGACTTGAAACGAAATAAATTAACATCAACTTTATACGATATCGATGTGCTAATCAAAGTCAATGTCAGTCAATTAAATTCGTATAAAATAACAAATTGTTTTGGTACATACTTAAAATTATTTATGACCATATATACATACATATCATACATACTCGTATATATAGTAACATTTCTGCAGAAGCGGATTCCATTACGAGGTCGTCGTAACTTTCTCATCCTATCTAACTTCGACAGTTGCTGGTCAATCCAACCACATCATCTTGTCTAAAGATCTTTTCCAATATCTCCCCTTCATCGTGCTCCTCGAAAAGCTTACGTTTCAAGTTTCAATCCATTCTTCTTCCTTCTTATCTAACTCTTCTTCTGCAGCGGTTTTTCAGTTATCGAAAAGTATGCTATATTTATAACTCAGTTCTAAGTTAAACCATTTTAACTCCAATGTTAATTGTTTAATTTTTTAATTCCGCTGTTTTCTTCATTTTTGACACGTAGGTAACTGTTTTCACTTTTCCTGTCTTTCCTCCATACTATACAGCACTACCAAACATTTTCCTCGAATTGTTCTCCTATTACGTATGATATGAATATGTATAGGTCTGAAAAAAATCTATCTCCAGTTAAGCGATAAGGTCGTGTATCGCTTGCTGCTTTTAAAGTCTTTATCAAAAACTGTTTCTGTGTATTTTAGTGTGCAATATTGATTGCATTGTGTTGTAAATTTCATGATAAAAATTTTGTTATTCCGATAGTTGCATAATCTAATCATAATACAACGGTACGTCGTTAGTAATTGCTATGGATGCACGAGTTTTCGGAATGATCGTTGTCAGCTACGACAGATCAGATTAATGTATAGTTACTAAGACTGGTTACTCGAGTGTACAGCGTTTAAGTATAACACTTTCCCTGTTGAAGGTCGCCTCTGTGCCTTGAATATTTGAGGCAGCGCGTGCGCCGATGTAACTGTTAAGTACGGAGAACACGGCCATTCTGTCATAACGAGATGGGACAGTCACACACATTGTCACTCGCACAAATGCGCAAGCTCGTTACTCTTGTTTTTGAAGTCTTTGTAAACTCGCATTACCGTGGACACGACTAACGTTAGCCAGCTACGTGTTATTCGTATGATGGGTAGAAAATTCAAAACGATTGTGGGCACTTTCAGCGGTGTTCAATATTTATGTGAAGAAAGCAGCCGTTACAAGTAATCTGCAACCGACCTCGAACAACAGTGTAGTGTGTAGACTGTTAATTTCAATTAACTCGAGTTGTATAAAATGTTAATAAAACTGGTTAATACTAAATAGTAACAAATATATTATAGCCCAGTCAAATTAGGGGTTTCACCTCGGAATGAAAGATAATAAGCTGAAAATTGGTATGAACCTTTGTTTTGTC
>DWGJ01001820.1:0-18033 GCA_018246895.1 Aspitha aspitha aspitha
GGTTTGTAAGGACAGGGATATTTGGCACTCGCTGCTTTCTGCCTACCCCGCAAGGGACCTGGCGTGACGATATGCTTTTAAACATTGGCAACAACTTGGCTGAACGAGATAGCAGACTTCACACACCATAGACAACAGAAACTATAACTTATCTATGGTTTATGTAACGTTATAATTTATATTCAAAGCGCGTATAATATTCAGTATTTAAAAAGCATTACAAGTCGGTTAATAGCAATATTGTGTTGAGACTGTTCTTAACCACATAGCCATACAGCATGAAGCATTATTTAACTATTTTAAAACGATAACTTTCGCGTTACGACACGCGTTAAATGTTATTACGTAATAAACACAGTGAATTATGTAATAAATATTATATAAGTAATATTAGAGTTAAGTAAAAGCTAAGTACAAAATCTATCGTTTGGCTTTCACAAGTACTTACTATTTTATGTCAGTACAATAATTAAACATAGTTATCTAAAAAAAATGTTGTTTTTTGCACATATCCAATAACTATCTTATAACTAACATTTAAATATCACTCGCTATAACGGTGAAGGAAAACATCGTGAGGAAACGTGCACACCTTAGAGATGTTATTAAGTATGTAATATTTTCTGAGGTGTGTGAAGTCTACCAATCCGCACTTGGCCCGCATGGTAGACTACGGCCTAAATCCCTCTCACTATGAGAGGAGACCCGGTCCAGCAGTGGACCATAACAAGGGTCGAACAACAGTGCTTAAATTATCCACCAATCAACGGCTGAACGGATTTTAATGGGACTTTTACTAGAAGTTAGAGGAGGAGGCAACACATAGACATCATTCCGAAATTCAATCGATATCGATATCTACGCGGGTAGTACCGCGGGGCACAGTTAGTAATTAATAAAGTTTACACGAGACAACGTATGATTGATAGCGCCGCTAAAGCTACGCGCCATCAAAATTGTATGAAGCTTGATTAGAATTTCTCGGAAGTTAACGATCGTTTGCTGTCTTTTTCCGTGTATGCGTCTTCGGATTACCTATTTTATAATAACCGGTTATTACTCTGTCCAAAATTCATACCTTCAGCACGACTGCTAAGCCGGATTCGTATTTCGATTCCCACTCACAACAAACATTTGTTTGTTCTGTGTCTTGATGTAACAAAAATATCTATATAGGTACTCGTACAGTATCGTATATATACAGTATGTATTTCAGCTGTCCGTTTACCATAGTATAGAGATAACCTAATTAGGAATCAATTAGCCGTGCGTCAAATTGTCCTCATAATTAAATATTTTTGATTTCAAGGACTACACATTCCACGAGGCAAGTTATTGGTTATGTCGTCGACATTTCCAACTATGCGACACCGTGACCTATAGCGGGTATCTCGTGTACTAACCATTCGAAGCGCCACGCCCTATCTACACACCAGTTACTGACCCCCAAAATTAAAGTAACATATCTTGTATCATATCAGTATATCAGTATGCTATCTTTATTGATCTTTTCGGTAAACATTTGAAAAGATGAAGAGGAAATGTTATTTATTTCGCCAATGGTAGAAGCAATGAGGTTGACATCCATGCCCGATGTTGAGATACTTGTTCTATTTTGAGATCCATACCAACGCATAATAGCAGTGTTATTTGAGAAAATTACGTTTCTAAATCAAGGCGTTGGAAAGAATCAAGTTGGGGCTATTGTTACACCTTCTATTATTATTACACCTGAGTATATTAAATGATTTGATGCATTATATCACATACAAATCTGTTAAATACATTGTATGTATTTTAATATTCCTCAGTCTTCCATAAACAAAGTCGTGAGTACCCCATAAACTGTCCGCCATGACGACGACATTATATAAATGGAACAAAAGCAAAATCGATACATACTCGTACAACCTGAACTTCCCATCTGCCCGTGACTCGCAAGCTGCCAGTGCTCGCCATGGGGCTACATATCGCACGAGGTGAGACCCCAAAGGCGGTCGCTTATCCAACATCTATAACACCATAGTGCACAGAGTAGCTAAACACAGAAGCTCATATCTATCGTAAATAACACATCACGCTTAATAGAACCTAAACGTAAACAGCAAACGATAATAGCTGACTGACTAGCCTCGTGGTCGATTGGTTAGAGACCCTGACTGCAGAACCGGAGGTCGTAGGTTCGATTCCCACCCAGGACAAACATTTGTGTGATGAACACATTTCTTTGTTCTGTGTCCGGTCGTAATAAAAATATCTAAATATAAACACTATATCGTATGTATGTATATATGTTTATCAGCTGTACGGTCACCATAACACAGGCATAATTGCCTAAGTTGGGATCAGGCAGCCGTGTATGGAAATGTCCCCAGTTATTTTTTTTTTTATTTATTGCACATCGTGTTTATTATATCGATATATACCTAGTCGATTATCTCGTTAGTGTTATCGATTTTGCATGGATCGATGAGGCTCCGCTTGCGTCACATATAATTGCTTAGAATAACTCGTTTCATGACTAGCTTTTTGACAGACGTTTTTAAAATGTAAGATATGAGTTATTTAGATATAAAAAGTTTATTAAAGTTGTTGGTAAATGATTGATGATTTGTTAAAATTGAGCTTTATGCTTCTGTTTTGAAAGTTTAAGTCTCATGTTAGTTATACCTAATTATCATGATAATACTAAGCAGTATTAAGATAAGTTGACAAACAAGGATAGTAAGATTATATTAAAATTTCTATAATTTTATCAAAGCAATGATTTTATTACCTTTGTTGTCAAAACAAAATCATTCATTCTTTGCGAACATTCTTAAAAAAATTAAATTAGAAACCAAAAAAAATAGTATATTCACTGATTTTGTAAACATATCTAATATTTTAACAATAAAATATTATTATAACTTTTAAAACTGCACTGATTTAAAATGTCCTTTTTGGGTAACTCAAGGAGTTTTAATACGATATCAAATCTATGTTTAACATCGCATCATAATTTCAGCGCATATGATAATCTATCATATACATATTCCAACAATACCTGTGGGTGCCGTGACTTAATCATTGTGAATACGTGTACAGTACGTCGATATTTTGAAAGTTACGCAGTTAACGTGCATGTTATTATGATATCTATGATTATTGTATTTAGAGGTGATATTGCTGTGTACATTTTCGGCGAATGGTAGACACCTTATTGCGTTGTTTCATTGATAGGGAACAATGAATGTGTTTCGAAGTAAAAGAATTACACAGATGATTAATTTGATAGATAATTCTCAGGAAATGTTCAAATTTAGAATTTGATTATGAGAACTTGCTGATAAAAAGCATGAATTGTTATCTACTTGACTGCAATAACTACTATCTTAAAAGTGGTAGGCATTGCAAAGAAGTGTAAAGACTCTGTAATTTTAATTGAATTTAAATCAATAACAATTTAATCAATCGCAATTCATAATGTGTGGTTTGAGCCCGTGACGCACCGAAACGTGGGTTCGATTCCCGACCAGGACGAACATTTGTCTGCAAAACACTTGTTTGTTCAGTGTCATAATAATATTTATATAAATATTACATTGTATTTATTTAGTTATGTTTATCAGCTGTCCGGTTACCATAGTACAGGTGTTTAGTTGTCTAATTGTTCCAATTATTATTATTATTATTCCTATCATTAACTTTACATATTTAACGTGCTTCTGCATTGATCACTATATACACGCTCAACTTAATTAAAAAAAATTAAGTATCTGTTTCATGCTAAATTTTTTTTTTATTTAATCAAAAATTAATTATGTTTTAATTAATTAGAATCCTGTTTTTTTATAGTTACTCATTTCTGCTCCTTAACGCGCATTGACCATTATACATACACGCTGAATTTAATTAAAAAAAATTAAGTATCTGTTTTATGTTCATATTTTTTTTATTTAATCAAAAAATAATTATGTTTTAATTAATTAGCATTATGTTCTTTTTATAGTTACTCATTTCCGCTCTCTTCGGCGTCGCGGCCGCGGCCTTCGCCCCCGCGTACCCCGAGCAATCCAACCGGCCACAGGCCGCGTTCGAGAGGAACGCCAGGATCCTGGCGCTCGACGCCGACCTGAAGGAGGACTCGTTCAGATACAACTACGAAACCGAGAACGGTATCAAGGCCGAGGAACAGGGCCGAGAGGTATGTACACCTATGTTGTTCGACCCTTTATGGTCCACTGTTCGACCGGGTCTCCTCTCATAGTGAGAAGGATTTAGGAAGTAGTCTACCACGCGGGCCAAGTGCGGATTGGTAGACTTCACACACCTCAGAAAATATTACATACTTATAACATCTCTAAGGTGTGCAGGTTTCCTCACGATGTTTTCCTTACCGTTATAGCAAGTGATATTTAAATTTCAGTTATAAAACACACGTAATAAATCAAAGGTGCGTGCCAGGATCGAACCCAGACCTCCCAAGTGGAAGGCTGAATTTCAAACTACTAGGCTATCACTGCTTAGTAACCAAATTATGTCACTTATATTAGTTACTATCTTTATTTCTTTGCCCTATTTCCAGCTAAACGGAAGATGCTGCAATAAATTGTTTCTTTTAAGGTCAAATTATCTACTCTGTTTAGATAATTGCTTTGCCTTTGCTTGTAGGTACCAACTTCAGTCTTTTTAGGTTTCTATACTTTTTGTGATTTGTAATATCTATTTACTTTTAAGATTAACGAACTTACACCTTACATTCAATATCGATTATACCATAAAATGATTTTGCATACATTTATCCAGCAAGAACTTGGCGTAATGGTATTTACAGCAGCTTTTCTGGCGTCCACCGTCAATCAAATACTGACTCGAGACAGCTATGGCTGCCAAGAAGAATTTTTCTGCCAACCAGAGTATACCCTTTTCCTTTTCAGCGTAATACAATGCTAGCGCCAATAATTCCAAGCATTCTTTCTTAGTATTATCTAAAAGTTGGTAACCATGTGTCAACTTTAACGGGTTCAATTCAAGTTACAAGTCCTAAAAGTACAATAACCACTATCACCACATCAACCACAATAACCACATCAAACTTAGTAACTGCAATTCCATAGAATTGAAGATTTTAGACAAACCTGTCATTAGAATGAAATTAAATAAGTATACCTTTATCTCTTTCCTTTTCAGCTCTTACAAGGCCAACGGCAATATGTTCCAAGTAAACAGATTTTTTTCTAAGATCAACAACTATTCCTATATCATCTTCGGCTATCAGTTGCAAGTTATCGTAAAGGAGATCTTGCAAGTAATCAGAGGCCTCGCCATATCCCGATTCTCTTAATTCGAGGATCAAACATTCATGGAGGGGTAATTTCCGTCTGCAATATTATAATATCTTTAGGAAGTTATTACACTACCATATTTTTTCTTTGATTAACTTTCCTATAATCGAACCATAACTTCACTTTCAATTGACGAACGAAAATAAATAATGTCAACGATAGCGACAGTGAGGAAATGATAAGATTTTGTAGCCAAATGGCAAAAACAAAACCTATACCAGCAATGGAGCTGCGTGGTGGAGCATGTTAGAGGCATGTCTCAGTCGCGGTCGTAACCCACACCCAGCAGTGGAATATAAAAATATTGCAGCCAAGTCAAATATTCAGTACATCACAGTCACTTTACTATAAGACATTAAAGGCGAAATATGGATAATAGATATTTCTTATAAATCCCTATTAATGGTTACGAAGATATAAACATTAGGAGGGTTACATGTAACTAAGAAAGACAGAATATCCAGTGCACATAAGCCTATGATCTTGTTAAGTAGGCTTTGAAAATAGTCTTACAATAAAAAGTTCCCAATCACAGGGTTCTTGCAAAATACTTTGTAATAAATACTGCCATTTGCGTATGAATAATTGACAATTTTTATAGTCTTTTATTCAGCTTGCCACTCGTATATACTATATACGAGTAGCTTAAGAATTCCTATTTATTGTGAAACGCTTAAGTCAAGATTCTTTTCTCTAAACATTGTGCCTGGTAATATGTACTTCTATGAAGACAGGTATTTTATTGATTATTATAATAAATGTATGCTAATATCACTAGTATGCTAATGTGTACGGAACGTGTATTTTCTGTTGGGGCGTTGTCAGTTAGTTTAATTAGTATTAGCGTTAATGTGACATTTATTTAGTTAGTAATAAAGTAAAGTACAGTACCGTAAAGTAGAATTAGTTATTGAAGTAACCCTGACGCGACTATTGATTACAAATGATCTGCAAAATCAATAGTATCCGCGCCTTAGAGGGGCCTTTGACTGGCCTCGTGGTCGAGTGGTTACAGAATCTGACTGCAAAACCAAAAAACCAAAAAATATCTATGTAAGTACTATATCGTATGAATATATGTATGTTTATCAGCTGTCCGGTCACCATAACACAGGCATTAAATTGCCTAATTTGGGATCAGGCAGCCGTGTGTGGAAATGTCCCCAGTTATTTATTTATTATTATTATTAAACTAGCACTCATAGGCTTGTCTACGGCTAGCCCCATCTATGTATAATATGTGTATCTATACCCGTGCCCAGCAGTGCAACGCAAAGTATCGCAGCTATTTAGTAATAGGGTACGACAGTTAGTACGTATTTTTCCAGTTCGCATGTACTCGTATAAGTAAAACGAAGTTAGCGTCAGATACTGAACTAATTGAAATTTGTTAACACAACTCGCTTAACAATTTCATTACACTAGATATAGATGTAACAATGCTGGCTTAGATACTTTCCGGAAACAAATGCTTAAGGAACTACTCGCGCCGAAGACTGGGAAGGGAACCGACCACCATTTACCACGCCTGTGGTTGTGTTGAGGACAACATCGAGACAAAGGCAAAGCCGGATAGTCCACCTATTAAATATGGTTTAAGGTTTAAGAACTTTATTATTTCTCATTAACAATTCACTTACAGAGAAATCAATACAGGTAAAATGCTTATTCTAAACATGTTTACAGAGAAATTGATATGTGCTTAACAAACAAAAATGGGTATTAAAGGGAAATAATTTATGATTACCGATTTTAAGCGTGGTTCGTAATAGCCTAACATGGAGTTATACTACAAAAGTTAATTGTTGTTAAAGTTAAGTTAAGTGAAGTTATTGTATGGAGAAATTTTAATATGGGTTATTTTTCAATTATTAACATGCAATCGTATAATTAATAACGTTTCTTATTTATTTTTATTTTTTAGATTTGTTATATAACATAATTTATTCGCTGTGTTAATTAAATATTAAATCGTAATTAGAATCCTTTAGTTCATGTCTATTAAATTTTTGTGTTTGTAATATGAGTTTATAATAATTTTTTAAAACTAATCATTGTTTTAGCGTTTTTTATTTCGGTAGGTAGCTTATTGTATACTCTAACATCCTCAAAATCAAAATAAAAAGCCGGACTTAATGACTATTAGCATTCTCTACCGTTTTAAAAGTCATTGTATAAGCCAGAGTGATGATATAACAGGGTTTTTAATAATTTATATTCATTAATGCAAGTCTTTTGTAACTTAACCGGATACATAATTTTTTTTGTAATTCTAGATATACAGGTAAGAGACTGCCAATTTGCTTTTTCTTGTACGTTCATTTATTCAAATCATTAATTTTCTGATGTAAATCATAATAAGAAGGAAATAAGAAATGTAGGTAAAAACGTGTAAAAATTAACAGGCAACAAACGATGTAGGTAAGTACTCTATACGTATTTTGTTTTAAATAGGTATCTAATAACCGATGATAAGTA
Organism: Aspitha aspitha aspitha; assembly: GCA_018246895.1. Classification (NCBI taxonomy): domain Eukaryota; kingdom Metazoa; phylum Arthropoda; class Insecta; order Lepidoptera; family Hesperiidae; genus Aspitha; species Aspitha aspitha. The sequence goes on from DWGJ01001820.1 coordinate 7,806, forward strand.
ATATGTACTAATGTGAGAATATTCAATTTCCCATCCAAAAAATTTTAATGAATTAATGTTATAATTAATACATCAATATGATTGTGGTTCACCGGATGAAAAAATTTATGTACTTAGGTATTTATAAACTTATAAAACTCATAAAAACTATATATGTTACTTATAAAATCTCGATTAACATCGCGATAATATACTGGTAACAAGATAGCTACAAATTTTGGGCCTTTCATTATCTTTTGCTCCAAACAACATTATAATAAAAGTAAAAACACTCTGAGTCTCGTTTACCGCTGTTCGTACTTGTTTTTGTATATAACCTGTTTTTGTATTTTGCAAGCTTCGATTAATATATAACGAAACAACATATTGTATTTTTATACCATGCTGACAAGCCATCTCACAGCATATCAAAGCATAAATATTTTATGTTCTTAATGAGATACCTACATACATAGAATATTCCTTGTATAAATTTTTACAATCTTAACTAAGTAACTTAATATTAACCTATTTACTGCTTATTTTTTCTATTACCTTCTAATCCCTTTGGCGTCCAAGGCATCAAGACTGAAAAGAGCTTTGTTTCGTAGGTTTTCCAAGCTATTTTTAGTCATGCAAGCCATAAGCTTTGGAAGCCGACGCTTTTTCGACACTATTATTTCCGAGTTCATCATTAGTTACAAGTTTGTTAAATATCAAAAGGAGATAAATAAAATTTGAAAAAAAATGTAGAAAGGATTGTTTTCGTCAGATTTAATTTGTCAAATCGACAATAGCGAATTTGATACTTGGTCGATTTGTATCTATGACATTAACCGACATGTCATCGAGTGTGAAATCATTAAAAGAGGATTGTATCCAATACTTACATGCCTTATACCAATTTCACATTTTTTCCAGATTTCTATGAAATGTTTAATTTTAAACACTTTTCGCATAATTTGCAATTTTTTAACACTATCACGCTTCACTCTCACTATTTTTATACTACTGATTTGTGAACACAATACGCATTCATAATTTCGTTCTTATCCAGTAATCTGTCAGTGTTCTGTTTCGTGAAAAAAACTAAACAGGTAGTTAATATTACGTTTGTTATGTATGGATCAAAATAATTTGGGCGTAAATCATATACCCAATCTTCACCTTCGAATGTTCCAACTGCGCATCCCGTATCTATTGCTACTCGTAAATAGGTACATGTTGATATTGGAATGTTGTTGTTTAAAGATTGGCTTAGGCGAATATTAGGACATGACATATTCGAGCTTAACTCTCATGCTACGATGCGTGTTTGTAATTCATGTGTTAAATCTCTATCTAGCAAATTTGTGTTGTGTAGGAGTAAATGTACCGCGATCATGTATAACAAGTTTAGATTTAAGAAATGGTTTAATTACAATATTCATTAATTTAAACTCTTTTTACCCGACTGTAAGCAGAGGTAATATTTTTCGCGCGTATCTTGTTTGTTTATTTACTCACACTCTCGATGCCTATAAATTTCACATGTTTTAAATTTACTTTTCACATTTATTCTATGCTTATGACGATTAGAAGTATACGTGTTTGCGTCTATCTATATTTCATGTAAATCCTCTTAATACTTATAAGCGTTATCACGGGAACGAAGGACATTATGACCTAAAAGGAAATGAATTACAGTTTTGGCGCGGTGACACCGTTAAGCTTGTAACATATACAGTACAATAGCGTTGAGACTGAAAAATGTTTTTCATACAAGTCTGTTTTCATTGAATTTTCACATACAGATAGGCACTTGATATTCTCGATTAAGTTGTCATTTTTAAACACAAAAAACGTGACATAGTTAGTATTTGAAGTACAACTAATTTTAATAAATGTAAATAAGATATATTTATATATGAACACCTCTCCTTTTATACCGTCGTTAATTAAAAATATGCATTAAGAACATTAGTAAGTTATGGATGCTACGATCTCACTGTATACACGACCTTAGTTTTATAGGAAAATCAGCGGAACTCGGCGCCAACCCGCCGCGTAGTATCAAATCGACCTCGACTGTAGCGAGGTCAATCACCGTCCTTTTAATTCAGTCGGAGATAAGGAATATTATACAAACTGTAAATTACAGGATATACATGTTATTCTATAATTCTATATACATTTCATACTACTGAAATAACAAAAAGCATTAAGTATATTAGTCTTTACATTCAACAATAAAAAGGATTTTTTTATTATTCTTCGAGAAATATAAAAAAGGTTTCAAAGTATTACGATCGCAAACCCTTATTGGTACAATATTTTAAATACAAATCCCCTCGCAAGTTTGCCACAAAGCCATCAGTATGAACGCCTGAAACGTGTGTAACCGCAGATTCCTTTTATTATGTTACCTACTTTGGTTTCTCAATACGCTTGCTATTTGTCACTTCAGTTGCTTCTGCGTTTTCCATCTTTGATTGTTGACTAGAACTCACAGGTTTTATTAAAATTGGGGCTTTGCTTTCTGTTGTTATGTTACCACTTTCTTGTTTATTTTCTTGTTCGCTGGATTCCTTATTCTTTTTTGCGTTCTTTAAAGCCGTTAACATTTCTAAAGAACCAAAAAATGTGAATTACAGCAATTATGTATATAAATATCATTTACTTTCAGTTATTACTTCTTTCAAAATACTGAAAATGTAAGTTAATATAAAGCTACATGTATATCTTAACAGGTAGGTGCCGGGAGACAGATGCCAGATAAACCATCCAATATAATTTAGAGATGAATCCAATATGTTTTAGGTCGGCCTTCCAGCTTTATTAATCTTGAATTTGGTGAAGGTAGATTGGTCTACAATTACTAACAATGTCTGGTAATATTCACTTTATTTCACATAATGCAATTATTTCTAAATATAGGTACCCAGAATGATTCTGATCGTATTTCCAAATTTTTTGTGTAAATTGAGTTTCGCTTATATATCTTACCACGCCGAAAATTTGCTGAAACAGGCATTTTGTTTGCCGGATCGGTTGTCTGATTATATTATTTATGGAACATTTGTAAAGACAAATTATTGTTCGAGAAATTTTATGGTCCCCAAGTGACAGGTCGTCATAGTAAATGTCTTCAATCTGTGATTGTGACAACATGAAATCAATAAAACTATTGTCAAAATCCACTTTTAACAGGAAGGAAATATCATTTGCGTAGATACAATATGTGAAAATAAACTACTTGAGTCGATTTAAGAGTTAAAATAATTATATTATAATAACTATTAATTATTATAATATATTATTATATTATATTAGGGACCTGGCGTGACGATATGTATGTATATTATAATAACTGTGTTACTACAATAGTCGCGACAACAATAGAAACAATGACTTATACCGTATTTATTTGATTTAATCAAAGGGCGACCGTAAAGTAATATCGTTACTGTGCATGCCAATATTCATTATTATTTATCCTCTGATTGCGCTTCTAAAATGGTACTGAAGACTTATTAACGTTAACCCCCTGGTTATGGCGGCGGACGCTTCTGAAAGCCTGTTCTTTTGCGTGTTTCTTTAAATTACAAAAAATCTAATAATATAACCGTAATAAAATGAGAAGAAACAAAATATATCTACCGAACATTTTCTTTGAAGATTTTCAATACTGCATTTATAGGACAGAGAACCGTGAAAAAGCCGCTCCTAATCCTTCGAGTATTACGCATAACAAATTGCCACATTCTGCTTTATAAACATTCCCCATCTCACTCAGTTCATCAATCATCATTACGTGCTCGCACTGTTTATTGAGACTACACATCATTGTGTGGAATTTACACGCTTCAAACCATTTTTTATTTTTTGCCAATGTCACTACAGTATATTATTGTTGAATTGTAGGTTGTTCATAACACACATAACATAACATATGTTATTCCAACAGCAATATTTACTTGTACTTACATTTCCGTAAATGATATCAATCTGGAAATCTCCCTTTTTCTTCGGTTTTATGAAAAATGTCCGATATACTCGTATTTTTTGTAATTTTAATATTCAATCTTTTGAATAATAATTTGAAATTGTACGTATGTCAACTCAATTTATGGAATCCAGGGACAAATGTTGATCTCTCAGCCGTAAATAGGTATTCGTACATTAAATGAAACGGTTCACGTTCCTCAGGTATCTAATATCTACCTATTAACCGACAAAAACCGGAAACCTTTAGATTGTGCTTGTTTATAAAATATTCGGTAGCAATACTACGTAGTAACTACCTACGGTTATTCGCCGTAACTCATAAATGTTTTTTTATTTTCCTTTGACGTACAAAAGAAATGAGGGCTATAATATTGTTCGTCCCTTCGCTTCGTTACGCAATATTGCTCAACCTAACAGCATAGGTAATAAAAAACAGACTTCATATCTTTATACATCGGCATAGCCAGTCATCTTCCAATAAAATTAGGTTATGTAGTATTATTTGCTGATCATTTTATCTTTGCGTCCATAATGTAGCGAACGAAGATTAATAGCATAATGTCACGAGACTAGTGGCGTTTATAAGAAACTGAATGTACACACTTAGTTCTATTTCCGATAAAACTAGTAAATATCCAAACGCCCTAGTAATCTATATATATATAAATATGAATCCCAATTTACCTAGGTCACTAGAAGGTTCTTATGTAATAAAGTAGGTACTTTCGAAGTAGTCGCAGAACATTACAATAGTAATAGGCGTTAGTGTTTAGAAATTTTCTGAACAACTTGTTATCAATATCAATTATATTTAACTTAGGACTTAGGACACCTGGATGTCGGCTATACTTATGTTGGAGTTGGTTGGTGATGAGTTAGTGAGCGAGTCTGTGAATTTCGTTCATCATTATCTCGTGAATGGTAGGCGATTTAAAATTGAGATTTGGGATTAGTTTTTAGAAGAGGTTCTTATTAATCTAGCAAAGTTTCAAATGTCGAAAAAATTTTTAGTAATTTAAAATCGGGGGGTAATAGCACATATTGCTTCGAACAAACTCACTACGAGGGTGTCGATCTTTTGCTTTGCGAAGTTATTTGACATTCTACAGTATCAAAATAATTAAGTTACGAAGTTAAATACCAAGTTAAATAGTTTCCATCTGTAAACGCAATGAATTTTATTAAAACACACTGAAAGAATCGTATTATGTACGAGTATGTACATACTCGTACATAAAATAACGATCGCAGAGCCATGAATAGTCGTAGCAAAAACATCAACCCTTGCATACATGCAACGCTATATATGTATAATTTTACACATTCCTGTACATCGATATATTGAACAATTGTTTTAATTTCTTTATTAATTTTATTTAATAGGAAAATCACGCAAATTAGGTAGGAATCACGCAAATTGCGCATTACAAAATTAAATTATACCACTAGAGCAACATAAACATAAAATATAGAAGAGAAAAAATCAATTCAAAGTGTCTTGTTCGATCTCTGTCTTATTGTCTTTCATGTTAGACGTCTAGGAATTTGTATGGAGAAATATTAACCTACCGACATAAACTCGTGTAATGTATCAATATCATGTGGTCATTAGGAATAGTGTTATTATTCTAATATTATGTTTTATCGGATTTAACAACCTATCGATACGCTGGGCTACAATTTTACAATTTACTAGTTAAACTACTTAATGCTGCAAGGAAAGATCACATAAATAAGTAGATATTGAACTGAGGTAACATTTTAAAAGAGGTAACATTAAAAGTAAAGTTTTGTAAGGCCTTAATTCATTTTTTATTCCTGTTGTTTTCTGACTTTCCGGAGAAAAAGTACAGACTCAATTTCGAATACTGTATTCGAAAGTTAAAAAGTAATGTTTTTCATTTAAATAAATGGCAACGAAAAGACCTTAAGTAAAGAATTTCCGTTACTTTATAGAGTTTAGGTTGTTACTTTTAATATTAAAAGAACTGTGGCATAACACTTTCTGGAACGGCAAAGACTTTTGCCGTTTTGTTCGCTGTGTTTACTTTTCATATAAAGTGACTAGTCAAATTTAAAGTATTGTACTAAAAAGTGTCATGCTCTTTATTAAAATTTTAACAATTTTCGCTTTTTGTATGAAAAAGAAACATTTGTTTTTCAGTCCTCCGAAGAAAATGTTCAGCTACATATTTCTAAAAAGCGGCAAAATTTATAGATTACCTATGAAAACTAAAAAATTCCGCATTCTTCCCTCTACTGAGGTAATCTAACCTAGATTTCCTTTCGTAACGGAAGTTTATCGGTGAGCGGTGCTGTGTAATAGGAAGAAAGCTTTTCGTTGTTCCGGGCCATTAGTTCCTTGTTTTATCAATGATTTATTCAGGAGAGATGAGGCGATTAAGTACTCTACAACTACGTATGTTTGAGGGAAAAGCAGCAGAGATATAAGTAAATCATCAGTCCGCATCTAGACATATTTTAAACCGTTCTGGAAGACTCACAAGCATAACAATGATCATTAAAATTTACCACGAGCAACCACTAAGGGATTGACGAATTATTAATGATCCAGCGAAGCATTGGCGACTATTTAAAGTGTTAACTAAAAACCTGATTACAACGATAAATATATCGATTGATATATACAGTCAATCGCAAGCGTATTGTAAACCTATTAGCCTTAAAGGCACCGCAGATAGATATTTCAGCGCTAAAGGACTTTCCAATGGTAGGCACCTCAAATTAATGGATGTCCTTTGTCACTCATAGATAGTAATATGCGCACAAATTTAGCACAACAATGTCAGCAATGTTCACTATTCACGTCAAAAGTTACTTAGCAACAAGATTGTTTCGTGAGATTACATATCGCCTATATTTTTTAAATGGTAAAGGGTAACACGCAAACCGTGATTGATATAACGAATGGTCAGCTTTCACATGAATACACATAATAAGAAAGTTTGTTTTGTGTCTACGTCATAACATTATGTTAACAGCAATCAATAAACTCGAATAGAAGTAGGTTGAATGTTGACGTTTTAAACCTATAATTCTTAACTCGCTTAATGTATAAACAAACTGTTGTATTAAGAGTTCCAAGCGTTTTAACGGTCGTTTAAAAATAACAACAACACATGGATAGATGGAATTTATGGGACATTCCCGTCGTCTTCAAGGAAGCACCTAAAAGTATCTGCCAATAACAACACATAATAAAATCGTTTCAACTGCTAGGAATACGCGTAAAAATTCGCACCGAAATCTATTTATAAGTAGTTACCTATTACATACTTTAAATGTTTTCCGTCATAGACTGATTAAAACAGTGTTTTTTTAACTTCTTATTAATTAAATTGTACCTATGATGATGATGTTATACGTATACGTTATGTAATTTATATAAATATTAAAATCATTTAGATGTTTGTGTCTGTTGGGCATATTTGTTTCGTAAAATACTGACCTTTGATTTTTAATTTACGTTGGAGTTCTTATATTTTTATTATTTTTATTTTCGTCATTGAAATTTAAGTGTATTTTAAATCATGGGTAGAAGCTTATGAATAATAAGATTATAGTTAAAAAATAAATTTATATTTCTTTATAAACAAAATCTATTTTACAAAGTCTAACACAATCTACATACCTATGTATAAACGAAATAGCTGCAGATTACTCATGCATTGAAAGATGTTGTCAGACGTGACAAGGAATACATTGACTCCTTTTACTGGACTGGAGATTTCAAGTATCAATATTCACGATCCTAAGCAAACCCGTTAGTTTGCTGATGAAATTTGTACCTTTATCAACATCCCGTTGTCTTGCCTAATTAATTGTTTGTACCCAAGTTTAATTTATCCCTATCGAGCCGAAGTCACTGAATTAATTAATTACGTAAGTATACGACGTTAATTTAGTAACTATACGATATGTTTTACATACAAATACATTACATACTTCTGTTTTTATAAAAGTGAGGCACTACTTGCCGATTACTACCCTTATTCCTAATTATTTGTTAACAGTTGTGTAAATTGACCGCAGTTATCTGAATGCGACTTTTGCAGCTTTGAACAAATATTATTTTGCATACTCTGTTGCCAAATGAAATTTGCGAACCTATACTATACCTATAATATACTTATATCCATGAGATTAAGGCTTTCAATGGATATTTCTAGATTTGTTAGTAATATTGCATTGCAATGTTACGTTCGGTACAAATAGTTCAAATTTCTTGCACAAGGTACTTACAGATTCAATTTAGTAAACGCTATTGAATATAATAAGCATCACTTTATACACTTGTATTACTGATACACGATTTGATTTTCCTTGAAGATCACAATGGCATTGAATCATCCAAAGGATATCCTAAAGATTCTCCGGATACACATATGCATATTATTAAAATTTATCCCCTTGACAAAATTATTAGCGCATTAATGTTCATCCACGTCGTAACTTCGGTGAGTATCTCGCAGAATCGGCGTTCAAACTTATAAATATGTATGAAGCACTCGGTCGGTAAACCAGACACCTAAATCGACTTTGAAGTGCCAGAGTTGGATTAGACTCTTAACTTCACGAGAACAGATGTGACTTTGTAATGCGTTGAGTCTTGCATGTTCGAAATTTTGTTAGTTTAAAGCAGCGGTTCTCAAACTACTGGGTTGAAGGTATGGTGAGTCGCAAGAAAGAAATTTAGTGAGCCCTGCAAAATAGGACGTTACTCGTACATCGACCGATTGAGCTAACCAGGCCAACGCTAAAGATATAGTGACAAAAGCTAGAGAACAAATGCATCTTTCTTATTAAAAATAGCGCTCTTTATATATAGCACTTCGATTATAATTTATTTTTTGTTTATTTTAAAAGTCCGTAATACATATAGCAATAAATTCTATTGTTTATATAAACCGCGTTGTGAATCGCTAAATTTGAAGTTTTTTCCTAGGTAGCGATCCAACCAACCTTGAGAACCCCTGATTTAGAGTAGGTGTTTTAAACTCTTGAATTGTCTTTTCAACAATATAATATGAAATGCTATGGTACAGCTGGCAGTCTGGCTGGCTGCAACACAGCGTAATTCCCAATAACAAATACTAAGCCACGTTCCTTCCACACGAGTTAATGTGAGATAGTGATCGAACCTCCTGATAACTTCAAGATGTTACATCCCTTTTAAACGTTGAATTAATGTACGTTACGTAATTCTCATTATCCAGTTCCATTATCATAGGAATTTTTATCTCATTCAGTGATGTATAAAGTGTCCGAAATAATAAATAGTATTTGTAATTCCAGTGTGATGTAATTTTAATCATAAATTTAATGCATTGGCCTAATATCATAAGAATCTGAGATATATTCTGTTATACAGATACATAATTGGCATATTACGTATATATCTTCTCAGTTATGTTTTGAAGTCAGGTTTATTTATTCAATGCTATGATATTGAACAGATTCGACCGGTCTGCTTCGATTAAAGCAAAATATTCCGGATGCGTAACATGGCATTCGAATTAAAATTCAGCTTATTAGTGATTCAAAATTAACAATTAATAGAGTCCGTAAACCGTAAGGTATTATAATGTCTTCTGTAGCATGCTTCAATATATATGTGTAACATATAATAATAATAATAATATTGCCATTTATTTAAATATTGGTATTGAAGACAAAAGTAGGTACTGTTCGAAATTAAAACATTCCTTGCGAGGGCCAATCAAATGAAATGGCTTTGAAAATAAATGCTTTTATTATTTTATAATGATAATAATATCTTTTGACCACGCAGGCGAAGCCATGTGTAAAACCTAGTATAATAATAGACTAAACTATATATTTGTACAAAACATATCAAATAGCACAAACAAACACTTTTCTACTAACGAAGATGAGCGGAGCAGAAGAAAAAGTTACGCAATATATCGGAGAAGCAATTCCATTTTGATATTATACCTAACGGAAGAAACTAGAATATTTTTTTTGATAATAATGATAATCTGTAAGTCAATGTACTTACTTATTTTGAATTCTGTCAATACTGGCGAAAAACACGAAAACTCCAATTTAATTAGAGATGGCAGATGATGAGATTAAAGGGTGTCTTTTTGCTACGACGCGATGTTATATCTAATTCGAACTATGTCGGCTGTGGTCGAGCTATGTGTAGTGTTTGTATCTATTTAATAGATATATACATTGTCTCATATACACTAGTACAGGGGGCGCCGTCAGTCTTGCG
>DWGJ01001821.1:0-18029 GCA_018246895.1 Aspitha aspitha aspitha
TCAAAATTAATTATTCCTCATAGATTCCTCTTAAATTTTGAGGAAGCGATAGCGGAAGAGGATTTTTTATTTTTATTAATGAGGATGCTGTAGCGGTTGAGGAACTCAAATTATTGCGGAACTTCCTCATTATGAGGAAGCGCACGTGGAATCCTCGGCAACCCCAATATTTAGGTGCCTTTTTACTAATTTGGAACTACAATCGTTGGCACTTAGACAATAAATAAGGCATATAATCCACCAGCAATGGTTATATTGAAAACGCGAGAAGACTTATCCACTGTGTTCGGCTTTCATAAGAAAGTAATCATATACAGTTATGTGCCAAAAAAAGGTAGTAATTATGCTATCATCAATGCATCTGAAGCAAAAAATTGTGATAGCAAAGAAAAAAAACCTAAAATTATTGAGTTTTATAACTGCTCCAAAGCTGAAGCGGACACGATGATAAAATGCTTGTTAGACTTGGTAGACTGTCAATCCGTATGCGCAACCAACCAACCAACAAGATCGGTATAATCGAGATCTCAGACGCAGCTCGATTCAAATGGGCGGAAAAAGATTACCGGTGTATGCTATGCATGTCTTCAAAGTGAATTTAAAAAACATCGCAAAACTATAAAACTATGTTCGGTATTTTAGAACTCTATTTGTGGTGAACAGTAGTACAACCAAATGTGAAGGGTGTAAGGAATAATTAAATGTACTTTATTTTTTATACGATACTGTATCATCATAAATAAAATAATATAATTAAATATATAGTCAAAGAATGGAAATTTACTAAAATAAATAAAAACGGAATGATCGGTTTTTCTCACTATCTTTGCTGTTGTTTATAATAACAATTGTTTAAATTAAATAAATGACAAACTATTGTCTATTATCTATTTAAAAGTCAGATTACCTAAATACTTTCATAAAGTCTGTTTAGTGTGCATAAACCCAGCATTTATACATAATGTATAATGGGTACCCGGGTACCTGGTTATTGAACGGAGGAGGTCTCAAGTTTGATATAATTAAGAACTGTTATTAAATAATTGATTAAAAAAAAATACGTAAAATGGGTGAAAAAACTACTTCAACTTTGGTGATCCAGGCGGTCATTAAAATTTTTTGAGAAGTTAATAAATTCTACCTGCGAAACTGACATGGATACCTCAGTACCCGATCATGATCGGACGGTTAAACGAAATGATTAAATTCCACAAGTACAGAGGGGAAATTAGAATAAAATACATTTTATAATCTTTTGTAAACAATTGTTTATTAACATTTTATTTCTTGTTGCATCACTGCACATAATACACATCCGTCACAACACTCGCTGGCCGCAGCGCGCCCGCTGCAGCCGATACAGCTACAATATGACTTTATTGTAATAGGATTCTATCTATGGAATTATTTGTTACATCTCTCCCCTACTCGGATATCCTTTCATTTTTCTTTTGAAATAGGAAGAGAAATGTGAATATACTAAAAGGTACAATGAAAAGGAGAATAATATTGTACTTTATGTAACTTAGAGGATAAATATAGCACAATAATTAAGATCAAAAATCACGTGAATCGCATGCAAAATAAACTTAGAAAAATAGCGAAAAATTAAAAATAAAGGTTTAAAAGAGATACAGTTACTTACGAAAAATGGAATGATTTGAAATTTTTCCTTCAGTATACTCACACCTAACTATAAATGCATTCGCGATTCTCAGTAAAATATTGTCCAAAATACAAATCAAGAAGACAATTTAGCTTCAGTCAATTGTAAACAAAGTTCAAAAAATAATTAAAAATGATTCGTTTATAATATTAAAGATAATTCACAATAACATTTAAGATAGTTTCAATAAATAAATTAAAAATACTATCAATTTATTGGTCTGAGACGAAATAACATTTAGAGGCATACCATAATAACAATTAAATTCTCAAAAAGAAAAATGAAAGTGGCAATTTGCTGTGATCAATTTAAGTACAATATTCGTGATACTGACATCCGGCAATGTTTCTATTTTCACATAATTTTAACTTACATTTTGTCATCTTACAAAATTAAATACAAGAACATTATTTATTGATCATCAGTCTATTCATAGTTTGATATACATTTTACAATTTTGTCGATTTAACCTTCTTTAATCTACGCTCGGGTACAAAAGGCAACATAAGAGGTAACACTATCACTTACCAAATAATATCTACAAATGTTTATAAAACGGTAATTTTACATAAATTATTTCACAAGACGGCCCTTCGCAGGCGCGCGCCGTCGTAGGGCCTCAGTACCTATTACAATAAATAAGTTAAAACAACCTGCATCTCGTCCTATGTTGCCTAATTACACTCATATTGTCACAGTACTCTTACGAAAGTAATGGAGAATATACTTACATCACTACAACTTAATAGTTTTTTATACACAATGACTTAGGTTTCGACATTTTGTTTCTTATAAGTACTCAATTTATTTTTTAACCTATGGACTAATTACGTGCGCGATGTTATCATTTGTAAATTCCGAGCGCGACTTCTACGACCGCTAAGTGCTACAACGACATAGCGGCGGTAGGAGAGGCGCTCAGACAATCGCAGGAACGTTGGGGTGCCTTCCGGTCTACATTCCAGCAAGAACTGAAGCGAAAGATGTGGAAAAATCAATGTCGATTTTCAAGAAAACCAGAACACGATTTTAAACGGATACAGTTTCACTATCAATCATAATAATCATAGGAACAAATGACATTAATTAGTCAATCACAAAAAAAAAACAAAATCAATGATGATGAACGCATCACTTGCGTTTTCATAAATTAGTCTAAAATCTTATTTTACGCACGGTTTGGCTTCTATACTGGTGCGAGTCTAAGAGAAGGACAGTGTGGTGTGAATTCATAGAATCGATGCCGACGTCGGCCGAGAGATCTCATTTTACAAATTTTCGTACTGAATACTATTGCGTTAAATCGCAGTATAGTTAAGGATGTCGTCCAAGGGTGGCGCGAGGGGTGGAGGTCCCCGGGCCGGTCGGCGCCGCTCCACGAGGCGCGCGCGCGCGGCGGACCGAGGCCGCGCGGCCGCTCCGCACCGCTACCTACAGAGATCGCAGACAGTGGACCGCAGTCCACTCGCCCCCCGGCAGCGCGGTCCTCGCCCGGCCGGCGCGCACGCTCGATCGCTAGCCCGTTCAGTCTTATCGGAATGTCCGCTCCGCCGCCGCTCGCGTGTCGCGGCGCCCGCGTCGAAACGCCGACCTCCATGTCGGCCGCGGCGCGCGTCTTGCCGACATGGAGATGAGATTTCGTCGCGAGGGCGGCGATCGCGCTCGGCGGCCGGGCGACGCTGGCCGGTCGGGGGCGGGAGAGGGCGATCCGCACCGCCATTACTATTTACAGGGCGTACGAATCGCTCAAATAAATACATCCGAACGCTTACAACTAGCCGTCTATACAGGGGTCTCTTTACACTTTACGCTATATTTACACGCGGCGCACAGCCTGGTTCGCACGAGCGTCCGTTGTGAATAAATAAGTTACGAGTCCATTGTCGCGTCCCTATGCACTACACTTGCGTCGCAAACGTCGGCGGCAGGCAGTGGTCGTCTAGCACGTACACCCCGCCGCCCTCTAGCGCTCGTTTCACTAGCGACGTATCGCTGCAACAATAAGATAAAAATACGTTAGTCATATTACAACAATACTCGATTTATTTAAATTAATAAAGCTGTATTCTTAGTGAAAGTTATAGGTTAGGAGTGATAGATCGGGGATGGCACACCGACCTGTTAGCGCAGTAGGCGGAGTCCGCGGAGAGGCGCGAGAGGCGCGGGTCGAGCGCGGCCAGCAGGCGCGCCGCGCTCTCCGTGTTGAGCGTCTTGCGCTTGCACTCCTCGGCCGCGGCGTTGTGCGCGTTCTGGCACTCGGGCGCCGGCGCCTCGCACTTGCCCCACGTGTTGCGGATGACGCGGCCGCCGCCCCCCGCGTTGGCCGCGTTCTGCGCGCGCGCCTCCGCGTCGGCGGCCCGGCGCGCGTGCTTGCGCCGCCGCCGCACGCACGCCGCCGCGCCCGCCGCCACCACCGCGCACGCCGCCGCCGCCGACAGCGCCGCGATCAGCGCCACGTGCCGCGTCGCCAGCACGCCCTCCTCCTCGCCGGGGGTCTCGTCGCCGACGCGCCGCAGGTGGCCGCCCGTCGGCTTGGACGCGAAGTCCGCCAGCGACACCGTGCAAGACTTGCCGCCCCAGCCGCCCGGGCAGTTGCAGTGGTATCCGTCCACGCGGTCCCGGCACGAGCCGCCGTTCCGGCACGGCGACGACGCGCACTCGTCCACGTCCACGCTGCAGTCCTTGCCGGCGAATCCCGATCGGCAGCGGCACTCGTAGTCGTTGTCCAGAACGAGGCATTCGCCCCCGTTGGCGCAGGGTTTCGCTAGGCACAGGTCCACTCTCGTCTCGCATCGGGGGCCCAGAAAGCCGGGTGCGCATTGGCATCGTTGGCCGTTCACTAAATCGACGCACGTGCCTCCGTGCTCGCACACGATGCCCGCGCAGTCGTCGATATCGATCTCGCATCGGTTACCTCTGAACCCTTGCTTGCAGGAGCACCGGAAGCCGTCTCCGGCCCGCGTGCACGTCGCTCCGTTCCGGCAGGGGTTGGCGGCGCACGGGTCGGCTTCCAGGCCGCAGTCGACTCCCGCGTAGCCAGGGGGACACAGGCACACGTAGCCGGAGGGTCGCGGTTCGCAGGTGCCGCCGTTTCTGCACGGTTGGTCGGCGCAAGTCAGTCTTCGCGTCTCGCACCGTGCGCCCTCGTAGCCCGAGGGGCACGCGCAGGACAGTTCGCCGCCCTCGTCCGGAACACAGGCGCCGCCGTTGAGACATGACCGGACGGCGCAGGAATGTAATGACTTCTCGCAATTGAGGCCCGTGTACTCCGGGGGGCACACGCACGTGTAGCTGCCCTGGCCGGTGTTGTGGCACGTCCCGCCGTTTCTGCAGGGCCGATGGTTGGTGCAGTAGTTGAGGTCTTGGTTACAGAACAGTCCGCCCCAGCCCTCCTCGCATATGCAGTCCCAGGGTTTCGAGCAGGTGCCGTGCACGCAGCCCGGGTGCCGCTCGCACTGATCGCACAGTTCGCCCACCCAGCCCGAATGACAACTGAAATTAAAAAAACACAATTCAGTAAGAATACGATGTGATAACAAGGGACTAAAATGGATGTCTTTCTTCGCGTCGGGAACAATAAGGAGGATGAATGATTTAGTGAGGCTCGGAGGGAGGCAACGGTGAGCGTTTAGCACAATGGTGCGAAGTGGATACTCACATGCATTGGTCGGGCTTGAGGCAGTGGCCGTGCTCCGCGTCGCAGCCTGGCAGGCATCTCGCTGCAACAAAAGGAATAGGTTCGTTAGCGCATCGCAAAGACAAAGGATTTTACAATGGGAAGTAAGCGTTGATTTTTTCCGACAAGTGTCCGACCAATTTTCATGTTACACTCGGATTTGCGTTTACTTAGGAGCCTTTGGAGGCTCGTTGCAAAGGACACGGTGCAGCAAAGAGAGAGGTTCGTTAGCGTCTTGTCCGCGGGCGAGGTCACGCGCTCCGACGATTTATCTTCGATCGCAACTATGTATAACAACATCCTCCATACGGATTATTACTGCAAATCGATTAGTAGAAAATGCTTTTCAATATTGGCTCACTTTTAGTTTGTCCAATATAGCAGTCGTTTGATACGCTATTAGAAATTGTTAGAAACGGTAACGCAATTTATATAAAAAGTTGAAACTTTACATACGACTTGTGGCTCGTACGTAATATGTGCGCATCGTTAACTTTGTGATTTACGTTCTGTACACGGCAAACCTTACCCTGCTGCGGCGTGACCACGTCAAGAGATACGGCGGTTCATTCGAGTCCGTACGCATCCATTGCGGTGCGAATATAGACGAACATGTGAATAACAAAAGGCAACAACGTAATGTATGCTGGTCGAAAGAAAAAAATTGTGTTTTGAAATGAGAAGTGCGGCGCGGCGTCGTATCGGTTGGGTGCGCATGGGCAAGTTATCGGAGCGAATACAAAGGGGGCAGATAGCGCGGGGAGTCTAACCGTCACTCGACCGTTACTATTCCCCTAACTCGCTAGAAAAATACTTAGACGCCATTTTGCTCGTAATTCCCTATCCAAATGCAAATAAATATAAGTCGGGCGCCCGCGTTCTAAATATTGAACGCGGAAGCGGTTTCGTAGCGGCTTACTCCACGGATTCGCCAAGCTTATACGCGGTGGGATGTAATAAAGGAGATTAGCCGGCCCGACGCACTCTACAGTCATGTGGGTTTAAATTGAACCCGAAAGTTACTCGGAAGTTTGCAAATCGGCTCACTATTCACGCGGCTGTTGGCAGCTTTGCATTCGTCTAGGCTGCGATACGGCGATGAAATTGAAAAATTGTAATCCGCTTTCACATCGCGCGGTTCACACTTTCGCCTAGTAAATTTAAAACGATCGAATCAATCCATTCTCATGACCTCCGTACGGCAATTACGATTGTATAATAAAACTTTATAGGATCCGTAATGAATCTAAAGGAATCCGAGGCGCCACTCGTCGGCTCGACAAAGGAAGATCAAAGAAAGACTTTCGAGTGTCGGCCTCGTTGCTCGTAGCACTATCCACTTCAGTGCACTCACTCTTGAGGAACCTTATCTTGACCCTCGACCGGTAGGTAAAACAGAAGTCGTAAAAATTACACTCCAGAACTAATATTAGGCTGTAAGTGGTCTCGAAAAACCGCGCGATGGACGTTTCGGCGCTTCTCCGTGGGGATATTAATTATTATCAATGAACACAAACAATATCGATTTCTAATATGAGGCCGACGGATACCGCATTGCGACCAGCCAAGGTCCCACGTTCGAATCGCGGCCGGCCTCTTCCAGACGCGGGTATTGACAAAAAGCGAGTTCCGATGACGGCGCACACGTGTGCAAATGTTTAACATTTCCATTCGACATCTGCTTCTATTCGAGGCGGAAATTAGGTGCGCGTGGGATTCGCGATTCAATACAGAAGGTAATATTCGTGAGAACTCCACTCTCGTCGACAATTAGGCGAAATTGAGCGGCCGCGAAGGGGGTTCTCTCGCGATGTTTACCCTATCATTAAGATTGAGAGCTGGATGCTGGAGATAATGTTGTCGGGACATGCAAATAAGTTTTCGGGATCGTTAAGCTTTCCCAGAAGGCCAGATACCGTTCGGCAGATGTGAGGCGAGCATCATGACACGGTCAAGAACAAAGTTTATTTCGATTGGTGTTCGGTTCTCGTTTAAAGGTGTTTTTGACCCGGTTCGCGGCGCTTGTGTTGCGGCCCGTGTGAGTGTGTGCGAGCGTAGCGTTGTTTTCATTTCATTATGGCCGCTTCTCTCGCTTTTACATTTTCGTAATCGCCAATACAAACTCGAAGGATAGGGTTGGCAGGGTTTTATGGGCGCTCATTAGTTCTATGCGTTTGTCTCGTAAACAAAAAGGTCGAAAATTGGAACTGGATACACTGAGGTCGACGATAAATCTTGTCTGATCACGCATAGTTGGCATACCTTAGTATCGGAACGCCACCGCAACTGTTTACTTTTACCGGAAAATTGTGATTTCGTGGTTATCCCGTCGCGCGGAGCAACTAGGATCGCATAGTCGGCGGGCGGGCAGCCCTGGCGTGCGAGCGAGAGGGCGCTCTACGCGGCGCGAGGTAGTGCGTCTCTGTCGGGCGCGTTTTTTTGCGGCGCCGGAGTGTGGGAACGCGGCGGCAGGTGGGGCTGCCGAGATTGCGACGCGACATCCGCCCGCCACAATGCATCTTGAGACGCACCGCTTTGTTTTACAATACGAGACGCGATGTGTTTAACATACGTCAGAACCTCGTAATGACGTTTGAAACGTTTAGATGCATTTTTTATTGGCAGCCATCCGCCGTATCGCAATTCATTAAAATTGCAAATCAATATGATACA
The DNA here is from genome assembly GCA_018246895.1 of Aspitha aspitha aspitha. Lineage (NCBI taxonomy): Eukaryota > Metazoa > Arthropoda > Insecta > Lepidoptera > Hesperiidae > Aspitha > Aspitha aspitha. The sequence goes on from DWGJ01001821.1 coordinate 8,016, forward strand.
TGGAACTGGTAAAAGTGGCCACTAATCAATCCGCGATAACTTTTCTTCGTAACCCGTGGTTTTCAATATCGCGGTTGTCCCGAGGCGTCAGCTAATATTTTGGGACCGTTGAGCTTGGTTCTCGATACAACAAATTAATTACTCTTGGATGTTGTCTATAATAAAAAGTGAGCGGACATTGATGAATGTCGCTAATGATGCGACGGCCATCTCCGCTGCCTTTGTTTACAGACCAGCGGCATTCGAAAGCAAACAGACCACACGGGCGGCGGTCGCACGCTCGCGGTAAACTATGTATGTGACGCGCCGAACGAATATTGTTTTGTCACTCATTCATCCACCATACACGCCGTGCTGAGGTTTTTGAAAGAACGAGATGATCTAATACGGACGGGCGCGAGAGCAAACGAGACCGAACCGCATACCCCATACCCCATGTTAAACGGAAATTATACGTATGAAGCGATTTTAAATTCAATGAACATATTCAATGAACGATCACGTCTTTGCTCCGCATTTCTTTTTAATAGAGGGCAGTTAAGGAGGCACCGCGTCAATAATTCTTCATTTTTATAAATAATTCATTACTTATCCGCTTTTAATCGGTGCAACTATGTGAGTGCATAACATTCCCGTATGACCGCGTCTACCCTTTAAACTGTTGGGAGGCGAATATAAAATTTCGTCAATTCGGTTTATTGCTCCGCGCAATAAACTTTTACGATGGATAGATACAGATCTACAAATTCAAATGTAACTTACATGCCGGTTACTGAACATGTAGTAATAAGAAATAATTATAATGACGTGAAACTTATTTTCTTGGACGAAACAATTACTAATAAAAATGCCATAGTTCAAACCGCCATTGTTGAGATTCTTACCGCAGTTAACAATAGAGAATCGAGTGATAATATTCGGACAATAAAGTGAATGACCTTTTATTTAGTCTGTACACATATTTACTTTGTTTTGAGTGTCATAAGATATTGATGAGAAAATTGATGCGAGTAATGAACACATTTTGGTAATTAAGATCTTTAACTATGTGCAAATCGTGTCAAAAGATTCTCTAAGTATGTCAGTTACCTAGAGGCTACTATTGACGCACACATTCTGTGAGAAACGTACACAAATTTACATTTAATTCATATAATACCTACTTAATAATTTTAATTTATGCTACTATCATACGAAATAACGCTTATTAAAGATACTAAATATACTTTGAATAAAAATGTGTATTTAGATGCTTCAAGCGATGTAGATTCCTAGGTCAATAGTATTTGCAGGGCTGGTCCCTTGACCCCGATGAGTCAGGCTAGTTGCGCGTGACCAGGACGCCAGCTCCAAAAGGTCAGACTAAATTGGCGGGGAGAGGATGTTGGCCCAAAAACTGTCACATCTAATTTTAATGAGGAAGAGGGAATTTAGTGGACTATTAAAATTATCCCAGGATGTTACGCGTGGCCTGGACGAGGTTTGTTGCGGAACAATTTATAGCGTAATATTATGCAATGGACTCTCATACAGAAGCTTTGAAGGCGTTTCGATTTAGTTTTAATAGAAATATTAATAATATTTCTTTATACGTCACATACATCAGCACTAGCTGCGACCGCGCTTCGCCCGCGAGGCAATCAATATTTTCCCGTTTTTGCAACTTTTGTCATTGCTGCTCCACTCCCATTAGTCATAGCGCGATGTTATATAGCCTATAGCCTTCCTCAATAAGTGGACAATACAATAATAATTTTGCAATTCGAACCAGTTCCTGAGATTAGCGCGTTCAACCAAACAAACTCTTCAGCTTTATAATGTTAATATTATAGATAGTATATATTATGGCGGCTTACGTTTGGAGCAATAGTCTCCCGTCCAGCCCGGCTTGCACACGATCTCGCCGGTGGCCGAACAGGTGTAATGTCCGAAGGCGTCGTCCCGCGGCCTGCAGAGCACCTCGCAGCCCGGGCCGTAGTAGTGGGCGGCGCAGGTGACCCGGTACGACAGCCTCAGGTGAGCGCCGCCCGGCCCCCCCCACCGCTGCTCTTCCTCCACCCAGGGCCCGCCGACATCGGCTATACTCTGCTTCGTCATCCGCGCAATCAACGTGTCTGGAAAAACATCATCCATTACAACATCGCGCGATACGATCGTAGATAGCCACGAAAACTGAAAACCTTGAAATAGACAAAAAACATTCGGATGTTTAAAAAAAAAGTCATAGTCATAATTCTTTTGAATTCTATTACTGTACTGTGTAAAACGAATTAAGGATATTTCGTGGACACCTCTAGGAATAAATTAATCAGATTAACTGAGAATACGATCGTAACGAGAATCAAATCAAGAAAAGGATAGAACACAATTTAATTTGATTAAGTAAAAGAGCGTATCTGTTTATCAGCGTGGGAAAGGGCTGGCGAGTAAATTGACCTGTTACCGTCGGCGTTTGACGCCCGCATTCAAACGTGAGATTTCATTGTTCAAAACGTGATTCACTATTTTGGTTCGTTGGCGCCCGTCGGGTGATTGATTAATAGTTTTTAACCGCATACCTCGCTATCGTATGAATGGGTGCCAATAAACATCGCGAACACCGCACTGCACTGCAATTGCATAAATGAACGTAAAAAGATCGCTTATGAAAACTTACAAGCTGCGACGTTTCCTGCTTTATGAAAAAAACATGCCACTCCATTCGTCAAAACGATGTAAGTGGCGAGCGAAGCCGCGGCGCGCTGGGAACGCTCGCCGTCGACCTGTTCCTAACTTTATTTATTTCACTCCGTGTATAACAATCTTTTATTCTTTTTGCCACGCTCAACGTTACATTCCTAAGCCGGTAATCCCGACAGCAGATAAAATTAAACCAGACGCGAAACAAAATTAAAAGGTACATAAAACGTTCGATCCCGACTAATTTCGTGGCGTATGGTATTTCGATACGATTGTTCTTTGTTGGGTGTCAGTGATAAAGGATGCATATAATGAGATGCGGGTTATCTCGATCTGGAAGCTTCGAGTCGCTTTCTTTACAGAACTTACCTATTATTAAAATCGAAAATATGTTGACTTTCATAGCGATATGCACACATCGCAACGGTGTCGCGGTTTTTGGAAACGACCGATATATCGATGATCCAAAATAAGTTAGTTATCCTTGCGATGACCGGCGATGAGCTCGAAGCCGGAATAGCGCATAGTGCACACAATCCAACGCGGTAAGCTCACACCGACCGATTGTATCAGCGCAATAAATCTAAATGATAAAACGCGTACGTACTCAACTTAGCCGGCCAACGATAATAATATATTGAACATCGATACATTCCGCGTTCTGTTCTTATGGAAATCGAAAATTGTAGTTTTCAGATAAACGCGAACGAACAGGAGTGGCTCGGTACGTTACCGCTGGCACACTTTCTTTGTTCTTAGTTATGTGCTCTTACATGTTACAATGTTTTATAAAGAAACATTTCAAAGATGATGGCCTCGAAGATTCAAAAAACGTAAATTTAATAAAAACTTTTTGTGATCAATTCTATGTTATATATTCGATAATGTCGGAGTTAGAAATAGCATCAGTTGTAAAATCATTACTGAATAGTAGAATGATGCGGGAGGCATTGTAATACGATAGCTTAGGTTCCAGAGAAATGTTATTGAAGCGGAGTGCAGAGTTCGGAGGGAATTAGAAAAATGATGTGTGGGAACCGCGAGCGGGTTGCAATTTAGCTCGAGTGTGCGGAGAATTATGGCAAGCGAGCGGAGCGCTCAGGTGTGCTAGGGCTGCCCGCCGCGTGAAATATGACCGCTACCACAAAGCGAGCCGATTATTTCATCCGCATGTTATCATAACAACGTTCAAAAACAAAACAATCGACAGTTTTAGCGATCATCTCCTTTTCGAACATCGAAAATAATTCCGAACACTGCGATATTTACGCGCTCGTTGTGACCCTGCGTTCGACTCATAAGCAATTTGTAGGAAAATTACTTAGGTATTCGTTTTCTACACACAACGCACAAAGAACCGAATCAAAACGTTACCGGCGCGCAGCGCGATCCTCACGAAATTACACTCATTATAATAAAACATCGTAACGATATTAAATGAAGGTGTAACGACTATCGACTATTAATGTAGCTTCGATTCACAAATAAATAACACATTTAAAGAAGGACGCGGCGAGTCTGTACGTGCCACGCCGCCGGTGCCCGGGCACCGTGTAATTATGGCTCCAGAGGTCACTACAAATAAACGAGAGGCGATTCGAACGATAAAAACAAAAGATAGCGGAATAACCGATAATTTGGCCGGGCCGATATCGGAGCCGATTTCGGGATGTTTCGAACGCGATTTTCGGCGAACGCGCTACAGCTTCCGCTGACGAGCGATTAATCAACAAGGCGACCGGACGTCAGCCCTCCATCATTATGTATTGACAACATCTATTGACAACGTCTAGTCACTTCAACTGGATCGTCAGTCTAATTGTACGGCGACAACGATAAACTACGATGAAAATTAAATGTAAACTTGGAATTAACTTTAATCGTTAATAAGGGTTTATTGATCCGGGATTTGTCGTACAGAACAGGTCGTAGCCGCCGCCGCTGTGGGAAACGGCGTTTCATCAATGGACAGAGCACACAAACTACGTTCTCTTTTGTTTATAAAACTGTCCACTTCTTATGCTCGACGTGTATTTCAATTTGAGAGGCGCGCTCGCCGTCACGCCCCACGCTAGATAAACAACACATCCAATTCGTTTTTCAACGTTGTCCGAAGCGGATTTTATAAAAATGAGACGTTGCGTTACTTAAGTCATTTCTCCCGTCGTTAGCGCTACGTACATTTAATATACTATTGTTTTTTTTATTGAATACAAGTGTTTTGCGTTTCGCGCGGCGAATTAATGTACACGGAGCGTTGCGTAAATTCGTTAGCGGAGCCGGCTTAAGTTTTGCGAAAGGCAATTAACGCTAAGAGACGAGAGCGCTAAGAAACCGAGGATCAGGCCAGTGCTGCGCATAATGAATTGGCTAATAATGCGCAAGCGGATAACGAGATAAGGGCCCGTCACAACATAACTGTATCGGTAATGCATCTTAGCACAACGTGCGCCGGCGAGCGGTAGCGCGGCCCGCGGCGACTCGCGCGGCCCAGACGCGTAATTGCCTCCACGAATCTGTTATCATTGCTGTCTTTTCACACGCTCCTATTCTCGTTTCGCCTATATGGAGGTGTAAATCGAGACAGTGCAATAATCGTAAACGGAGCGCCCTGTACACGGTAAACAAAGCGCGGGACGAGACACCGCCGTGTGCCCACCTATTATCCGGTGGCATGTGCTTAGCATCTGTCGACGACGCTTCCTGGGCTCCGAACGCCTGTTATATCATAAATTGAGCCTTCCGCGGCGTCTTCCGTGATTTTTTATCCAGCTCAAGCCCTACGATGACGATAGACGAAGTGTAAACTAAAAATTAACTTCCTCGGAGGAACGTTTTTTAGCATCAGGTAAACAATGCGCTCGATCCGTTAGCGCGGTCCAGGTGTGGCGCGGTCGCCTCGGGCGCTACACAAAAGATTTCGGTGAAGGAGCGAGGCGGCCATATCAAAATTGCAAGCCATCCATCGTATTGTCGCACGATGTTTGTTTAGGAGGAGAATCTCTTTATGATCTGTAGGTAATAATTCTCTGTACAATCGCGTTGATCTATGATATATTGGATTCTTTAGACGTGTGTCGCCGTTGCAAACGATTTGCCAACGTCTTCTGCACGAATGAAAAGACGGAGGGGTTGGGGCCGTTTTATCTGCGCGAGCATTGATTTTCGAAATCCGTCCGCTCGGAACCGGCTGCGTTCGGTATTAGATAAAAAAATCGAATGTGATTTAATTAGACATTAGCCAGTGAGTTGATAGTGAGTGGACACAAACGGCGTGCGTGTAACCTGTTATTATGGTTGATTAGATTTCTGTTGGTAACATTTCTCGGTAGTGCGTCGGCGCCGCCCATCGCTCCCGCGCCGTATTAAAAATATACCCGTCCTCTTAAGCTATCCACTTCGAACGCTAATGATTTTCGGTAAACCGGCCCGCACCACACCTCTCCGTATCTCGAAATCTCTCGAGTAAATCACAGACGTTTTTGTTACCCGGTCAGGAGTAGTAATTATGTCGGTCAGAGTGCAACGGGACGAAAATCTTATTAAGAAGTGGGCATTTCGCGTCGGACATGTTTGTGATTTTTAAATCGATCCCAATACGAGGCGCGTTCGCTATTCTCGTGAATCTACTTTTTGTATTTATTCATCCGCCTTTCGATTTATGAATTTGGATGCACGCAGAGAATTATCGTGATGATGTATTTACGGTGGGCCGCGGCTTACAATTCATTCGGAATCATTTTTTCGGTCACGCCATGTCGCATGTGCGCCGTAAAGCTGTCGATTCTTTATTGGGCGTTTAGGCCCCGCGTGATACCGTCAAACGATGCGAGCCGAACTTATATCGATTCTATCAGAAATCGATTCGCTCTAAACGATGGTAATCTAAAATTATTTGTGCATATGGCATATGTAATTTTATTGTAGCTCGCGTTAAAAATTATGTGATCGTAAACGATACGAAACTGGGTTCGTGCACGCGTGAACAAATAACCGATGAGAACGATTCTTTATGTTTTTTCGACTAGGTATCGGTCAACGGCCATCAGAATATATTAGAACATTTCTACTAAATTTTCGTCCTACAGAAGGCTGAGTTTATTAGAATACGGCGTGCATTGCGAAGCGACTCACGCGCGTGCCGCGTGCTTCGAACGCCAATCGCCCGCTCCATGGGAACATTTTTGTCTTCCACGATATGATAATATAAGCATTCAAATATACATACTGTCCGTTAAATGCACGATAAACACCCAGAATTACAGTGAAACCTGGATGTGAGCGAGTCGTGACGGACGTGAGGGGAATTTTACAATTTTTCGATGCTTCATGACCCTTTTATCATAATCGCATTACAGTGCAACTCACCGTCAGATCTCGACGTCTCGTTCGTGTCGTGCCACGCTTCGACTATCAGCGAGAAGGTGCCCTGGAAAACAAAAGACGACACGTTAAACATTGCCTCGCATTACCACACAACAGTTCATACAAACAAATGGGAACGTCTAAATCGCACGCCAATAGCAATTCAGTGGTTACCGGGAATTTTTAAATGCATTCGACTGCGCCATTCTTTACAATAAGATAATCCGGTACAACATCTCGAGCGGAGACCTTTAAAAATGGGCGCGGCGCCGAGCATTTCAAATATTTCCTTTAGTTTACGACGTCGCCCGGAATGGCGGATGAGTGTAAATTAACAGCATGATAGACAGGTGAACTCGGGAGCAGATGGCTGAATTGTTTTAATACGAGCTAAAAATACTATGCACAATAAGGCGATGGGTAGCGCACTTAACTCGCCTTACATGGAGCCGTGTAAAGTTTCCGTGGAGTTTGAAGAGCGAAGAAAAAAAATTGTAACGGGTGCGTATCAGATAGAGATATTGACATTCGTCGATGTTTACATAAGGAGGCGAAACGGCAGTCGAAAATCTATTATCGACGATAAGGCGGCGAGTCAACAGCTCACAGGCGCCCGTCCACTTTATCAATAGGTTTTATGACAGCGCGACTCCTGAACTCGGCTCATGCGAAAATGTGTTGCCGGTCGCTAGAGATGCTTTATGAAATCTCTCCGCGGTCGGAACCGGTTTCGTCCATAAAACGGGCCGTAGCTGCATCGGACGGTCCGCTACACGGCGAATGTAACGCGATAATATTAATTTACTATTGAATCATCGAAACGCATCGCCTGTCCGGAGGTTTTTGCCCCGAAACACATTAACACGCACGCAATACATATGATCGTTTTGTATTGTACATATAAATAATCGCTCAAGATTATTTTAAGCTAGCCGCGAGTAAACTGTTGTAAATAAAATCGTTTCATAAAATAACCTTCAACCGCATAAGAGTGCGATCATGAATACCGAACAATTTCTGTTCACCGCAGTTCAAAGGCAGCGTTTTGAACCACCGTAACCTTCACTCACGTTCGTGTTTGTTCATTTATCGATCAGAAAATCTCTCCAATTAAATGCCCGAACAGTTACACCAAAATTATTTTAAAGCGATTACATCGATGTCTCGTTTTATTTTTCCCGATGCTGCGGCCGTCGCCTAATGTATTATACGATTATCTGATGAACTATTTCACCCTTTTTATAGGATTCGTATATGGAACAGGTTTCGTCGTACCCCGAATGGGCGATGCGTATTTGTTTGATCGAGTAATCGCACCAGTATTCGATTGTTTACGATTAAAGCTGTAATCGCCGAATGGAGCCGCGATAAGCGTTCACGAATTAGGTATGTAAACTTAATAGAAACGGGTCAATCACTATCAATAAGGTAATCAGATACCGCCGTCATAATTTGATGACGGCCGTAACTGTATGACTTTGAGAACGTCGGGCCATAGAGAATCCGTGACGGAGTGTAATTAGGTATAATACACACGTCACGGGTCGCGTCTCGCGCAGCTGCGCCCGACGGATATGAAGGGTCACCATTTAATTTCTTCATAAGATCACCACACGAACTCTTAAGGAGTGATTCACGACTGACAGATGTCCCCGTTGTCAATTAGCTTGATGAATGAAAACACAATTTGCATCAGCGAGAACTAACAATGAGTTATTTGCATAGGAACTGATACAAACATCTCTAGCGAACAATAAACATTGAAGAAATCAATAGTAGAAATCAACGGTTTCCCAACGCACCTCGCACGGCGCATTATCGTACAAAAACGCGATGAGCTTTTTACGACGCTTCTCGTTCGCCTCTTAAACGCGTAAGATAAGCGTAATTAAAGCTTTCGATAGAACGTTCAATTTTGACGAATTTATAATAAGCGAGTCTCGTTTAATACGTCGACAATGGCAGCGGACGTGTTATCGCCCGTTTCTGAATACCAAACAGGCCGGCGGGGGACCGAACGATTTTGAGCTTTACGCGCGGGCTTCCTTTCACGAGACATTTCGGTGTTCGCGCTCAACTCGTACTCCGATTCACGTGTAAAAGGAGCGAAGGCGGTTGTCGGGTGTATTATTATGATTTGTTTGCACGATCAAATATGGTGCGTCGTAGTATACGGTGTATTGATTTGTTAATCGAGTATGGAGAGCGCATTTCGGTCAGCTGAGACCGATCGTAAGTATATGCCGGTTCCCACGGCAGTGACTCGGCCGGCCCATAAAAAGCGACGACGACGTAAGCGTACGTGTATAGGGTAGCCTTTATAAACTCACCGAGCTGTCTATATACATTTTCAATTACAATTGCGAACGATTTGGAATGAATTAGAATCATAAGGGCCTTGTACACGCGTTTAAGCCGTCAGGTATTTGTGTTATTGTTCTGCACTTTTATCCACGTAGTAATAATGAATTTTAGGATTTTTGAAACGTAGCATAAATAGGCAATGTGCCTATAAAGCAGGCATCGGAGGTCACATCTTCGTTGACAGGCGTTATTGTCGTCAATTGCTAGTTTATACCGAGTAAAAAGGTTTTCTTAGAGCTTCGCGAGTGGATTTAAATGTAAATATGTACGTAGTAAGTCTATTTATTATACTTTAGTTTGGAATAATGATTTCCACGAATTTTAATTTCCGAGTTATAATACGCTGGCCAATCCAGCCGTGTCTAGTTCGCGTGGCAACTCTATAATACCCCAGCAAACCCGTTGCCGCGCTGGCAATTAAGGAAACATACTCAACAACTTGACTTATAAACGAAATGCGAATTGACGTCCGATCTGTCTGATCTGTGTGCTGTGTACCAATTTTTACTTTATCTATAATCAACACTAGTTTTAAAAGAAAAATTTCACAATGGCTACAAGAAAATTGTTTTTATGACATTAAAGAATATATATGTCTTACAAAGA
>DWGJ01001822.1:0-18028 GCA_018246895.1 Aspitha aspitha aspitha
GAGACCAAGACTGTCCTATCTCGACCGAATAGGTCAGACATTGGCTGATGGGGGAGTCAAGAGCCTCCGAAACCGGCTTGTATGCATAAAGAGAATGATAATGTATATGAAGCACGATAGGTTTGTGAAGACAGATATATTTGGCACTCGCTGCTTTCTGCCTACCCCGTTAGGGACCTGGCCTGACGATATGTATGTATGTATATACTTTTTTTGGTTTACTGACAGCTTTATGTAGTGAAATTGAAGGTCGTATTTTTTTTTAATTGGGGAATATGACATTTAATCGAAACCCATTTCACGTATGGACACAAAAATTTTAACTGCTTCTGAAAAAGAATATTTTTCATTTACTTTTTTTGTCGAGTTTCGATATTACTAATTTGTATCTTTAACAACGTCCGTAGTGCAAGGTTGGAAAAATGGTCGCCATATTAAAATCAGATGTGCGTACGTGATACTTTCAAAATGACTGAAAACGGTTGTGAAAGGCCCGAGTTGCGAATTTCGTTATTGGAATTTTTATCTGTAATATACTGAAAGGCCTATTCAGTTATTGAAGTACTAAATTGTATTTACGACTGCATTTTCGTCGATTGAAAGATAAGTAGGTATCGATTTATTAACTGGGTTAAATCCTGCAACGCCTAAACCGCCCTCGGTGAACGTATTAGTTATCCAACCCAGTTACATTCTGATAAAAAACTCGTGTAGGTAGAATGATATAAAAGTTAATCATGATAACTGCATAATTCTCATCACACAAACGTTTGTTCTCGATGGGAATCGAACACATCTCCGATTTAAAAGCTAGTTCCTCAACCACTCGACCACGAGGCCAGTTGTCGTCGAAGCTAAATCACATAGATATGTTAAAAGGGTTTAGTAACCAAATTCTTATTTACGTTTGAAGAGATACTGGTATATTATGTAACCGACCGCAAATAGCATTGCAGTCGCCTGAAATCAGATACTGATATCTTATAAAATACTAACCGGGAAGAAACCTTGATTCTCCTGTTAATAAAGTTGGTCGAAGTTTAAGGACAGTAGCGGAATACTTAACCTTAGAAACAGAGGATTACTTGAAACGTTCCACTTCAGTTTCACTCATAACAACTTTTATATAAGGATAACAGAAAACAAGTGAACAAAACCTCCAAGCGAATTCAAAGTTGAGCGTTTTCGGAATCTTTGATAAAAGACATGGTCTCGTTAGTCATCTTAAAACTTCCATTAATCATAACAAGAAATAATGTTAAAAAAGGAATCAGAACCGTGACATGCTACAGAAACATCATTATACATGTCTGAAACAAAAATATAAAAACCCAACTTTTAATTCGTTTAATGAAAGGTATGGAGGAACAATGTTAAAGGAATTTCCGGTCACGAAAAGTAACATCAAAACATTTTTTGCGACTAATTTGAATCGAGGATGATGTTTGAAATGTCACAGCCTATAAATGTAGCTATACAGCATATATAATATATGTACAATAGACATTAGCGCGTAGGTTAGTAGAGGTGAACTAACGCTTCATGGTGTAACTGATTCGGCGACTTGTAATAAAAATTTCAAATTTGTAAGCTATGAATAAAATTGCTGTTAAAAAATGTAATTTGATTGTCTATACATATCATATATCATTATATATATAAAAAAATCACAAATTTCCAAAGTACGAGTACAAATAGGGTTTCTTAAAAAAACAATATTAAGGTAAATCATTTTATTATTTATATATTTTATATTCGAGTATATAACAAAACCAACTTTTAAAAATGTGTACATAATCGAGGAAAAGTATACAAATTAGAACATAACATAAATACATATTATAACATAATAACATACATATTAAGTGGTTTCTCAATATTCACAATAGCCTTAAGGCTGTTTTCTCAACATTTCAATATTGATGGGGAAAACAAAACAGTCTGTTTTCCATTCGATTCCATTATGAAGGATTGTGTAGATTCTATTGTGCCGACTTCCAAGATTCGGTAGCGTAGATTGAATCTTGGAAAATAGGTCATGTGAAGGTCGGGCCTTGATGAATAATAAAATATTTCTCCCCATACAGACAAGGGTCGAACATAATTATTAATTTGAAATATATGCATAAGCTGATGTACGTATCCGTCAAAATTATTATCCTGTTTTTAATTGTGATTTTTTAATTAAGACAATTAAGTATTTTTTTTAATTGTGACAGGATGAAATGATTAGGCGTTATATTTTAGATAATTCAAATCCTTAGCGTGATGTTGTATGTAGATAACTCTGTTACAATGGCAAGATGTGTTAACAAAACTTTATCTGATTTTAACGATCTGTTAACAAATTTTGTACAAAATTGGAAATCAGAAAGAACCCGTTTGTCACCGTTGTTTGTTGTTGTAAGACTTAACTAGGTTACAATGAACGGACTTCAATGACGTGACTTCAATTATAGGCGTAGACGACAAGACCAAGTAACATTAAACAATAAAATTAATATTCAGGTACAACAAGACAGTATGGGTATGGCTGAAAATGCAAACAGGTAAAATAAAAAGACTTAAAATTATACATCATAAAATACTATATAAGTAAACAAACCTATATAAAGCGTGATATTGTAATAAATAAAATATGTAATAAAATACAATACAAAGTCTAATACAAATATATATATTACATACACAACAATAGATATTAAACTATGGGCTCTAAATAACGCTCCTGGATTAATTTCTAAAGGCAATCAGCAAGGGGTTCCAGATTACTGTTCCCTAAACTGTGAAGGAGTTATGGTAGATGTTGTGTGTATTTAAATCATAAATTGTGTTTATCTTATCTACTTTGAACCTATGTAATATTGTGAGATGGGTACTCGACAAAAACAGGTCATTGTCTGTCACAAAATTGTGTGTAACTTGGCAAGCTTTAATCAACAAGTCATATTCGTAATATCCTCGTGATAATCTAATTATACGGACTACAAGTAAGATTACGCGTAACCCTCCAAACGAAATGAAATTTCATCCCAGTTTCGAAATTAATTCACAAATTCACGACAGTTTCTACATTAATTTTGACCAGCCTTGCGTATAAGAAAGATTTATTTTATCAACAAGCCCAACCTTCGCAGTAATTCTGATGAGGTCTGCTCAATTTATTTCTGTAACAAACAACATGTTATGTTTTTGTGTAAATTTGACTTAGACAAATCCTATGATGTCCTCGGATGTGTATATTTGGCTATACAAAGAATTCCTAAGACTTAATTTTCTCTACAATAACTGTAACAATAAATAGTTTTAGTACCGAAGTTTATATGAATACGAACCAATGAAATTTAAATGCAATTACCAACAAACAATGTTTACTATGATAATTAAAATTATAGTATGAGAACATTTACCGCAATTAACTTTTACAATAATTTAACGGTATAGTTCACACTCCAATTAAGTAACATTATTAAATACTTAAAAGAAAAACTTCCTGTCCTTAAAATAAGATTCGCTCTATAAATTCCTTCAATCGGCCAGTTTAAACGCAGGAACGAAGACTAAAGTAGGTAAATTAGCATAATTGTAAGGTTAATTAAAGATTAAACTTGAATATACAAGACCGTTAATAGTTTCGGTAACTCTTGCATCTTTAAACGTGACCAATGTTAGGATGACCCTATATAACTACATGGGGTTAAAGTTTACAAGGATTAAATGAATTTTGATAGATTTGGATCAAACCAGCTTTAAGACAAATCTTAATGTATGTATTTCTTTTAATGCGCATAACAGAATTGTGATAATATGTATAGATGAAATTCGTAAGATGAAATTTAAGAGTAATTTCTAAGAAACGAGTGGAAAATTGACGATCTTAGTTTCAGAATTAGTGATCGACAGAATCATTAATTGAATTAATGTGTTGTGTTATTTTGTTAGAAAATTATTAGTTAAATGGAATTCGGGACCGTGTCCCGAATCTTAAAGGTCGAATAATAAACACATTCCAGGATAACCCTCTAAATACAATCTTCAAGTTAACCGAGGTGGATGGAAATTTGCACACGCTTAGTTTGCGCTGGAATAGGGTCCAACACTTAAGTTTAAAGCAAAGCAACGGAACGGAATAATTGTAATATTGGGTCCTTTCCAAGGACTTGTGGCCCTTAGGAATTGTTCACCGTCTTCATTATTAACATAACGTTGTGGTTTCTAATGAATATAGTATTATTTATAAAGAACTTTGGCTATTATCGCAAATCTAGCAAAAAAATTAAGTCGAGGTTGATCTGTAAAGATTATATCAACTGATATAAGGACTATTTCAAACGCAATAGAAACCAGAAATGGGTCCCTTATAATGGATTCGGAATACTAAAATATATAGTGAGAGTAAATGAGAGTCCCGCGTGTTCGTGAATTACATTATTCAAAACCAAGCAGTCAATGTCATTCTCAGGAACCCATTAGGAATTCTAGGGGTTTCCGCGAACTAACTATTAATAATTCCCCGTCTGATATGAACGACACAACATAGGGAAAAAGAAGTAATTCGAGCCAAATGTTGGGTGCTTTAATAGATTTCACTGTTAAAGGCGTTACCGACCAAACATAATTGAACCCTGTTCCTGTTGGGCTCAGCTCTTAAAGTACTATATTAATGTTTGCTAAAAGTGGAAGGGGAGTTCTAATTAAGTTGGTTATGTCTAATAACGATCGGAAGGTCTTGTCAAGTAGTCTTGCCGTAATGGACGAAGTTTGACAAACTTGCAGCATCTATAATTGATGGTGGAAGTTCAAAAGACTTTTTAGTTATAATGGGAGGACTCTGGCTGCCATATTTTTCTAAGATCCTGTGGTGTTTGAATCTTAACCGGCTTTGTAATTTATTTATTCGTTTCTTCGAGAGAAGTAATTAAATTTTTAGGCCGATTTAAATTGAAAATTATATGAGAAATCAATTTCATTTGCGACCTATAAATAGAATTAATATTGCGGTTCCAATACTCGTAAATTTTCTTTTCAATCATTGAAAGATTGTATGACGTCAGCAAATGATATAAGCAAAAGCAAATACATTTAATAAGCCAACGAACGGTAAACCAGCAGCTCAAAGGAAATATATTTGATGTTGTAAAAATCTATAGACACCCATGAGGTCGTAACGTTTTCAATATAAGGCGTATTTGCCAGTGTGAAAAAGGTTACGTGATTTAATAGTGACCAGAATTGGTGTGAAAATCAGCGTTATGGTGCGATCGTCCGCGAAATTTGCTGAATCTGGATCCTTTTCGTGGATTATTGTTGCAGCCAAAATTTCTTTAACATTTTTTATTAACTTAATGTAACTTTGTAACTTGATTGTTGCTTTGCAGTCTATTTTCATTACCTTTTATTGTTTATTGTAGATAATGTACTATTGTTATTCATTGTTCTTAATTAAGATTGTTATACAATAGATCTTTGTTAGCGAATGAATGAAGTGCATTCTCTTTTTTCTAAGTCTAGTAAAAATGATTAAATAATCCATTAATCAGCTTATAAAGCCACACTATACATAGACCTTACTGATTTAATACTGCTTCGCCTGGTCTAATGATCTGTGACTATTAATGGTTTCTTGAAATTTTCTTCAGTTCATTAATCTAGCCGGGGGTGGTACCCAGGTCACGTAGATCAAAGTAGGTAATTATGGCTTACAAAGGGTGAGTAGTAGAACAAAATCAATCAATAGTTTCCATTTACATTTTGCTGTATACAAGATAATGAATCATCATACATACATATATTGATCGCTAAAAGATGTCTAACGTAGATGATATAAAACTACTAATAGACCAACACATCAGCCAGCCAAAAAGCACCCATCTTTGCACTTAAAGATCTTACATGCTTCTTCAATATTCATCACATTTATGGAGATTCTTAACCTCTCCATTAGCTAGTACATTACTTATTTGGTTGAGGTCTTGGTCTCTCTCGGCAGTTCCTCGTATATCCATCAACACTCGCATTGTATAAAATTACTGCAGTAATACGAACAAATTGAATTAAGGAAACTAAATGTCGACGTAGACTGGTTCAGTACATTAGACGATCGCACCAATTTCAATACGAGCACATCACACGGCTTATTTAAAATAGATGCCGTGTTTCAAGTTAAACGAACCCCAATCTAAAAGACTGAGAGAGTAAAAAACTTGGCAGGTAAGCCTGAAAAAGCGAGGCATCTTCCGTATCAGTGAAAACGAATTGTCAATAAAGGAGGCTTTACGAGTCCCTCGACGCCTACTTTTTGAACTCACCGGTTTCGCGTCCGAGCAATTTTTCTTCATGTGAACATAATTAATTTATGGTTAGTATAGGCAATGGTTTGCTCTTCGATTGCGGTTGTACCAAAATATTCTTGATATGGTAAAATAAGGACACCGATTTATAATAAGATGAAAGGTCAATTGAAAACAGCAAATTTAAATGTCTCCTTTATCCATTTTTTCCGCAAATAATTATTGTATTATATAACAGCCGAAATGCTGGTTACCTTAGGTATTATATTATATTAGGTAGTTTGAATAACAAAATAGCAGCCATTAATTAGCCAGCAAGGTAATTGCACTTATTATATCACACTCCTTTACAAACAAAATTTACTTTATTTTCAGCTAACACTTAATTTAAAATTGTGAAATTACACACACGTACATTCAGTCACGCCTACTTTCTAAAGAGGTAGGCAGCGGCTAAGGATTTCCAACGGTTATGGTACTCAGAAAGTTCTTTCGTCTTTTTTAGTCTTGGCCCAGCCTTTCTTCACCATTCGCACTCGCTTATAAATTGATTAGATGAGGATTTGTTTCTGAATGATCGAGTTACGCTAGTAACGGAAGAAGGTTACGCGCTTCGCTAAGCAGCGGGTCCGTGTAAACTGGCTGTTCTATTTGTTATAGTACGTTTGTACGACTTTTGTCAATACAGAGCCAGGTGATACTTGAATAAATGTTTGGTATTTGTATCGCTACGCGGAAGAGACTACTTTATGTACTCGAGTCTTTTCGAATAAACACACTAGATGACGGAAATAGAGCAGCGGGGTATCGAAATGTTTTGTTGTTTCCGCTTCACGATTTCACTATTCAGTACATTTGAAACAGATAATAAATCATAAACTCGACACCAAGCGATATCGAAACCATAAATATAGAGGCGAGCTATAAAATATGGAAATAAATATTTAGTGTTGCTATCGCGATTTGTGGTAAAAATGCAGTGTGATTTTACATCAAGGCACAACATAAATTTGCACTCATCAAAAAAATACTTGCATTACTTCGGAATCAAACCCATAACATAATCAGCAGGTTAACTGACAATCGGACTCATGATAATACAATAGGAAACATATTTTCTATCAATTTATTCTTCGTTAATAACACTATAGCTATTACAGAAGTACACAGACGCTTATTGCCATCAATTCGTGGAAACGCATATGAATTAACCTACCAAAGCTCGTGTATTCTGTGGTGATTGAATTTACATCTACTGCACACTTATGTTCAGGGAAACGGTGGCGAATGTTCCGATAATAACTCTTTTACGTGTCCGATTTCTATTTTTTCTTTGTGTCTGACAGTAAAATGTGTTTTCGTGTTCGAAATATCATGTGATTATTTTAGCGGACCAATGATACACAAAGGCACACGATAGGACGATAGGTTGTCAGCTCGTTGCAAGTTGTGAGCAAGTTATAAAATATTAACATACTCGTATTTAATTCTCAATTCGATCCTGCAAATAAACAATTTAAAAAGCTATTACTCGCCTTTTCCGAAGGTCATTAATTCGTTTTCTTAATGGAAATAACGTAAACAATAATTACCAATAACGTATTACTTTGAATGAATTCTTAATTTAAAATGAAAAGATTCCAAATTTAAAATCCTTACAAGCAAAATGTCCACGCCCCACAAATCCGGTGACGTACGCGAAAAATAATTAAACAGCTTATCATTCGCGGCGCGTTCGACGTGAATACACCGCATACCATTTAAATTGCTTTCCTTTGTGCATCTTTGAATCGCCTGACCTTCGTTCGAGCTTTGTGCTAAGCAAATATAATATAGGCCACCTTCCCGAATAGAGCACTTACTACCCAAAAATGACTTCTTTTGTCGTCAACAACAATGCATGATTTATCATCGGACACCGCCGCAGCGACCTCAAATTCATATTAAAATGGGCTGCGAGCCTTGCACAGAGTAGGTGCGAACAGAGGTGCGTGTTAGATGTTTTGTGGTTACTTCTAATGTTGGATTACTAATATTAGGACGCTTACACACTGGGGGTTCCAATTTATAACATTGGTCGTGTTTTAGTGTTTATTACAAGCTTTTATTTAACTTGTCTTGGTTTGTTCTCTTCAGTATTTACGGGTCAAATCTTGTATGCGAATTTTAATTTCCTAATTCTTAATTCCTACCGACTAGCTGATACTTTTGTAGAAACGTTTCATTTTAATGACATTACATGGTTAGCTTAGTCACGTCATTCAAAATCCAATATGGCGGACGTCCAAAATGGCAGAATAACATTTTTCTCTGTACTCTAAGATATGGACATCAAATGAAAGAGTTTATCAAGAAGGTTAAAAAACATTTTTAATGACAATGGTTTTGAACATTGATGTATTTTGAGTTTGGTACTAGTACGTACATGTAAGTAGTAGTAGTATAGTAAGTAGAATAACTAGTTATTCTTTTAGGCATAAGACACATTTGGAAACACAGTTGGATCATAATTTGAAAATAAATTCTCCTTACTTGTAAATTTTGGAAACGATATATTTACCAATAAATACCAGATACACAAAATTATTTGGTTATTTTATACAAGAATGCAATATGGCCGTTGTATTTCGTATATATAATGCATATATGCAGTAAAATCATACAACAATGTACAATGGATTGTCAGTTCTCGAATGATTAAAAACAGGCATATAATTAAATTAACTCACGGAATTTATATCGCGGACGATTGTTAAAATTTTCTCGTTTCATGCATATTGTATTACATAACTAATTATCGTGTCAGTCAATTTAATTTAATAGGATTGTCGATGTTTTCTACGGTCCAAGGGAAAATATTACCAGCTGTTTCGTTTCATTGATACGCACTTTGAAATCAAGTATTTATAACATCACTGTCAGCGTTTAAACTTGAAACTCGTTGGAGTTGTGGCGGTCTTCCGCAGTTCGGTAATATGGTTTACCTTCGAGTGTAAAATGTGGACAGAACTTCCATCTGAGATTTACTCTTTGAGAAAGGCGTGAATACAGCTCTCCTTCAAAACCAGCACCGGATTGGCAACTATTCCGATCTTGCATATGTCCGAAGACGCTTATATAATATAACAGTAGGAGGATAAAAGTATGTAACGATAACATTGATTTTAAAAGCCCTTTATAGTACTTGTAAGGTTTTGACGTAATGTCTTCTCTGTATTTTATCCGTGATTACTCTATATCCGATAAGGTTTGCAAGCCGAGTGGACTGTTAAGCGGCAAGTGTGCAGCAGTTATGAATGATGGGTTGGAATTTCATTAAAAATGATAAACCACTTATGTTACCACAAATGTAAGACATAAAACATTATAAGTTCTTGCTAACGGTATAGGAGAAATGTGAACACTTTTATGAAGTACTAATTTTGTGACTATTTGATTACCTATACCTACCTATTTTACAGTAACATTTTCCAAATGAGTTCCAGAAGATAATTCGTTGGTTTTTATCTCTCAAGTTAACTTAGCACCTATGAATGGTGGCTATGGAAAATATGTAATAGGCAAAATTTTAATATGGAGATAACCAAACGCAAGCCGAAAAAATATCATACAATAGAATAATTGTTAGGTCCATCCGCAATTACAATTTTTAGGATTATGAAGGAATATTGGGAATATTGTTACCTATAATTCATTTCAAAGCCTTCGTGACATAGCCTCCGAAAGCGATAAAATTGAATGTTAAAACCCGACCCTCGCTTCCGGTATTATAAATTGAAATATTACATACAAATTAAAAGAATGAACACACATATCATTTATAAGCGTGAGTTTCTCAATTTTATGTTTCCTTTTTATATATTTCTCCTCTTAAGCGAGGTAAACGACAGAAAATATAGAGAATAAATATATAGAATATAGACGCAGAAGTAATTTGATTAACTAATTATACCGTATGTACAACCCTAATAAAAGAAACAGAACTTGTCGAAAATATGCGCTTCAATTGTAATTGAGAGGTAATGAATGTTTAAATAAAACCCTTCACCGGTAAAACGCCGCTAAGTACCCGACACGCGCCGGTTACTTAAAATTAACCCCAAAAGAACAAATTCTCATAAATTCAAATCTAAATTAATGTACACATTGAAACGGGTGTATCGTATTTACTATTCAGAACGGTAACTACCTAGCAATTGAAAGTACTATTAGAGAAAATTTCCCATTTTAAAATCAGAACGTATGTATTTTACGCTTTTGAATTCGATAATTCGGCTTTATTTAGTGAGAGAAAAACCTTTTCAAATTCGCCAACTACACGCAAACAGTATTTTCTAATACTAAACAAATATAGGTACATGTTTAGTTAGGTCATTATAGGTACGAATAACTGTAACTAATATGCCCTGGACCAGCGTGGTAGATCCGTGGCAACTTTACGTAACGGCTGTTGCAGTGACTATGTATATGTTGTTACTACGAGTATACATATTTATATGGTTATACCTACTACTCACGTAAATTTATCGAATAACTATTTTCGAACCATAATATACAGGATTATTGTAATCAAAGCAATAATGAGTAATATGAGTATGGGTAGTAATAATATTCATTACACGGAATTAACAACGTTTTTATCACAAGGTCGCAGCGACTTATGAAGCTAATATCAAAGCCCTTACCTCAAAATTAAGTATTATTATCCCATACCACGTTAACGGCCTTATTAGCGTAGTAATTTAGTGTTTCAACCTCGCATTCTAGTAGTCTGAGGTTTGAATGCCTAGCACAAGCTTATAAACATGTATCACTCTCTACATGGCATAAAAAATTGCAGAGCAAATTTCACTCCTCTAAATATCCCTGACTTTCTCAAAGGCATCCTAAATCTGCAAAGTATGTCCTTACAGCTTTTCATTCTGTTATCACATCCATATCCTATCTAAGAACGATAAACGCATTGATTTTGTCATTACATCAATTCTCTTATCTATAAAAGTGATTTTAAATAGAGAAATATATGTAGAATAAAGTCAATTGTCGAAGCCTAATGCAAATTAAAATTAATAAATGTTCCAGTTTTAGGTAAAATCTTTCGCGGCCATCAATAACAGGAAACAGTAAAATTATATATTATATAAAATATAAAATAATATATTATATAAAATAATTATAATTTGTTGAAATGGAAAAAGTAAAAATATTATTTACATTTAATTCAACTCTTCAACTCTAATTCTGTGTGATATTGTAATTATTTGCCTCTTACGTGTAACCATTCATCTAGTGAATGAGCTTTACAACTTTTCCCGCAAAGGTACAAAATCCAAACACTAGGTTAGGTGGGTACTACATCAAAACTTCCCATTCAATAAATCGCGGGTACCACAATACACCTCTAATTTGTTTGCGAAGTTAATCTGAAATTCAATTTTGGACAGGTATAAATTTTCAGCTATGGCAACCGAGAACATTGTTTAATGAAGCCTAAAATTGTGGAGTTAAAAGTAAAATTCAGGAGTGAAATTTGTTACGAACTTTAAACTGAAGTCTCACTGGAGACGATTCAACGAAAAGAGAGATTAGAATGTATTGATGATATAGTTAATCGATTTAAATAAACTGACATTTATATGAATAACAAAACTTTTAAATATTCACGTTTCTTCCGGGTAAAGGTATATTTACTTGTAATTAGTATTAAATAGCCCGCTATTTGTACAAATGCATCGCTGCTTATGAACACTGATGTATTGAGTTTAAAATGTTACGTATTTCGTAGAAATCATAAACAAATAGAATCTGTATTGTACCCATAATATTATCTATATTGTTTTTGGCAATAAACTATTCTTATATTCTTTCTGTTTTATCCGTGATCAATTGCTTTGCGTTTATGGTGGCACCGTCCTCGTTTTTCTCTGTTGTAATTGCCGGAGTTTTGACATGTTTGTCAAATCATTTCATTCACTACTCTTTCGTTCATCTCGTTCATACTCGATACTCTTTTGTCTACGGCAGTGGGACCACACCCTGATGATTATAACTAAAGCTTCCGAAACTGCAGCGTAAGTCTTGAGGTTTAATCTCTGCAATGAGTGTAAAATTTCATACCAACTTAAACGCCTCGCGAGGAATTAGGACTGTTTTTGGGACTTTATGAGTACTCGTGCTACCATTCAACTGAAGACATTCCAACTGCTGCACTACCTTTTTAACTATTACTTTGAAAAAAAATTCGTTAATTATTTTCATAATCTGCTTGAAATAATTAATTCTTTTATAAACTGTTTATTATTGCATTTCCTTTCACTGTTCAAAGTACGTGAGGCGTAAAATCTTTAGGAATTGAATTAACAATTCCTTTTTTCTTCACCATCATTGGAATTTGGGGTTACGTGCATCGGAGATGCCATGACAAAAAGACAAAACAAACAAACATCTAGAATCGGAATTGAAACTCGCTACCCCAAGTCGTGACTTGACTTTGGAGTAAATATAGTCATAATATCTTGGAACACTTCACACATGAGCAATTGATCCAAAACATCTCAAACACTGCACCAAAAAGGCAGGCAAAAGGCAAAAGATAGAAGTATTAAGCTGTAGAGGCGTGTATGATTAAAATAGTTAAATATAAACAATACAATGGGTAGGCTATTAAGAAAATAATTTAAAATATTTTGATTACATAATAAGGCTCCTAACTCGTCGTGGTATAAACTTAAGCCGTTTTCCTTAATCATCGTGCGCCATTACCCTAATAGCCGATGGCGAGATTATCGTGTTCCGGACCATTTGGTCTCAACTCTTTAAATAATAGCCATGATTCATGCTAGACCTTTTCGGAAACTGTTCTTTGAACTTAAGTGTACAAATTAGCTTGCTTGGTGAAGAGAACTAAACATTAAATATTTTAGGTCAATATGTTCAATAAATTGTATACATCCATAACGCGTAAAAGACGAGTATTATATAAATTCTTCATATTCTAAGTTCATTAACACGCCTAGCATTGTATCATCTGTGGCTAAATTTCTAATTAATCGGTCAAATTCAACGTTTTTGTGGTTTTTATTATTTTTTAATTAGACATCTTGCCACCCATCCTCCCAAGAATGGATCCCTTTCTCCGTAATAAACGCTCCATATTATATTCATGGGCGATAGATATATTATTATCTCGCCAATCAGGCCGTCTCGACTCATTAAGTGAAATCCATAATTCATGGTGTATCTTTGGTGGAAATTATACCGATCGGAGTGATTTCGTGAGGAAACTAATACATGAAACAGGAAATAGATTTGATTGGGCGAGGAAGGCAGCGTTTCAGAAATGAGAAGAATAAAAAGTTCAAATGGCGCAGCACTAATTGGAGAGGTAACTGTCTCCTTGTTTCCAATCAAGCGGACGTACAGAATGGATGAGCAATATCGCTACGTAAGCAACTTGAAAAATGGAACATTCTTCTCTCATATAATAAGAGTATTTGAAGTGTCTCATTATGTGGATACATTTTTTATTCAATTTCGAGATAAAAGAGCAATCAGATGGTTCTTAACTATTCTTTGAACATGCGCTGCATAACAATTGAACGTATTTATAAGTAAAACTATACTTTGAACATAATTGCTTATTCTACTAATATCACATTTACTGTAGAACTAAATGAAATAATTGAGATTACATAGTGAGTAAACACTAAATAGTTTGAATTAAGATAATTTATTTAACAGATAACATTTTCAAACAAATACATTGAGAATAGTTGTTGTTATATTAACTTGAAGTTAATAACGATGTAAATGCCGCTTTGCGCTAACGACAGCAATAATAACTAAGTAACAAAGTTTTGGAAGTTTCATTCAACTATGATGGAGATAGAAGCTGATATATAATAAACACTTCTAGTTAATGAACTTAGTAATACACACTTGCTGTTAATGGAATTGGAATTTTAATTAGTGACTAGTGAGTCGTGCTGCTCGACTTGGGTCGGATGAGTAAACAATTTGTGGTAATAGGCTTTTCCGGGATTATCTTTATTTATATAATCGGTGTACTAAAACAAGTTTCCGATGTCTGTAAACGATGTTAAGTAAAATAATAGTTTCGATACTTACATATAGCGTCAGGACTCGAAACTCAGATTCCTGGAACGTTAAACTGAAATCTAAACCTCTAGACTGTCACTGCCCTGTTTATGAATTAATATTTGAAAATTGTAATAAAATGACACCGAAACACCGAACTGTGTACGTGAATTCACAGAAGTGAAAAAAGGTTGAGTGTTAGGGATTTGTTAGCACAATCACATCACACGTGTCTATACAAGTGTTGATATACGAGTACTTGTAACTTTTTTTTTATCAGAAAAGAGTAGCAAACGAGCAGGCAGCAGTCACAAGTGGCTACCTGCTCGTAACTACTTACTACCCAAAATATTCCGTTGCATAATTTTACTAAGGTTTATTAATTACTTCGACCGGCTATAAGATCGGTAATTGTCGATGTTCGGTAATTATGTCTTCACCAAAATGCATTGTTGTTTAAAAATAATAAAAATAAACGAACCAGTTTCAATATGTCACCCTAGTTAACAGACTTCCATTTTAATAAGGTTAATCTCGGAAAGGGTAACACAAAAAATAAATCCTACATAGAAGCGAAACCCGAACCGGCCCCAACTTTTATTTGAATTGTGGTCCATGTTAAAAGCTAATCGCACATCGGACGGGTTAATTACGCACGTGTTCGAGAAATATTGAGTCCAATTTTCAAATGTTTATTCAACGAAGGCATTTTTCTAATGGTTAGTAAACAAAAATGTTGAACCAGAAGTTATCGGGCTTTATTCTCACCGAATACAAATATCTTTGCAAAATGAGTGTACGAGATAATTCCCTTGCTTAATCGGTCTAAATAATATCATATCACACAGAGGTTATACACGTGTACCTCGACTGCATTTTACTTAAGTCTATCTTACAGCATTGATAGTCGATTATTGGATCCTGGCAAGGACGTTACAAAATTATGTTTTCAAAATGAAATGTCACTTGCCACAAAAAATGGTCGCGAGTCATCAGTTGACGTGCATTTGACCAGCGTTTTGACGGATACATAGATAATAATAATTTGTATCCATTTTAGAATGAATCATATCGAAAAGAGCCTTGCGTTAATGAGTTCTATGTCATATACATACATTCGAGGATAGACGTCACTGGAATGTTCCATTCTTTCCATCCGAAACGTGGAACCAACACGGTTTGGCTCTGGAATTGGAATATCTACTAGATAAGATTATGGCCTCAACCCACTTCACTCTGAGAGGAAACCCGTGTCCAATATGGGAATGATAAGGGTCGATGATGAAATTGATTACAAATGTGAAAGTTAGTTAGTCGTTCCGCTCTTAACCGCATCACAATTATCTAATTTCAATGTAATTGATTAAATAAATAGTTTGATTTGGGAAAAGGAATCTAGTGGCTTTTTGTTTTATATCTTGTTTATATCAAATTATCATTTTTTTTTATTCATACAACAGCTATTTTTTCAAGCAAATGAAGTTTTCGTGATTTTTTTTGAGTAGATGCGGTAGATAGTCGAAGGGAGCAATTTTATTGGAAGTTATCAACTTGCTCCCAAGGTATATTAAATAACTTAAAGCCTAATACAACAAAAACATCATACCTTAACACCAAAAAGAAATACTAATTAATTTTTTCTAGATTTATTGAATGACAGTGCCTGCAGGTTTAAAAAAATACTTGTTTGCTAGTCATTTTTACTTATGTAGCTATATGTGTTTTGTAATAAATCAGGGTTTTAATTAATTTAATGTCGACTAGCGCTGAATTACTAACTTCATGTACAATAGTAGTGATATTCTATTATGTGGGGTGTTTATTTAACATCTAGCAGTTATTATCCTAGACTCGACTACGCCTAGTATTACTCAACTAGACTAACATAACGAAACAGTTACGTTGATACTATCAAACCTTAAAAAAGAAGGTGTTTTATTAAATTAGCTCATAACTTACACCGTCGAGTCAGACACTACGAAACTCTGTACATTAATCTCTGTTCAACTCAGATTTCGTGAAGTTAGCGGCAAATTTTCAACGCAAAATAGGAAACAATTTGCGAATAACAACAAACCTCATAATTCTGCTTCCACCTTCGCCGTCATTGTTCAAAGTCCCTGTGAATTTAAAGCGTTCTCTTCGTTTTGTATTAATGCTGTTAGATCGACTTAATGAATGGCGTAAATGACATGGCCGGGAATTACCATAAAGCTGTACCCTTATGAAAATAATATGCGTATATTAACCGCGTGTCGTATTAAAGCTTCAGCAAAAACGTCAACGTAGCGTAAAAATGTCAAAATATCAAACGTGAAATTGTTCGGATACACACTCCTGAATATACTGATATTAATATTGAACATATATCAATAGTTTGCTAATTATTAAAAATTCTTTTCAAAAATGCAAAAAGCAACATGATTATTAACCACGCAATTTTAAGCAATATTTGTAACAAGTTTAATTTTGTTTAATCAAAAATCAAGCAAAAATGCTTCTTTTCACGCAGGTAATTTTCACGTACATTGCGTTATCTACAATGTTGATAATGATGAAACATATCGTACATGGTAATAAAGAACAGTTATTTGAAATACATACAATGTCGCTTGTTCCGTAGGGATAGACAGAGATTAACAATTTCCACCTTCTACGACCCTAACAAATTTCTTTCGCCTCTTCTACTTTCATCAAAATCGATGAACAAGATCTTATATTAGAGTGTACTAAATGAAACTAATTTTCCTACTTTTTATCAGTGCATTGGCATGCAGTGAGCATACGTCCAATTTCCAAAGCGAATACGATATGTGGCGGAATAATTGGACAAAAATCTGACCAGAACTTCGTTCGCTTTTTTGCAGTGGCAGAGTGAAGCAATCAGCTAATATTTGGTCCGGGACCGTCTATGAAAATAGTACCGCGCTATGCCACTGCATGAACCGACAATACATTTTTTTATTCTATGAAATATTTCCATACGACATAGGTATTTCATAAAACGAGAAATGTTTCCTTTTAAGCCGGTTATATCGTAGTGAAAATACATTTGGCTCTTAATGGATAGCTTTTGTATATAATTCTTCGATATTATGACATAACGTACGGCTCGAATACTGTCTTATGTCGCACCGTTTTTGATGACAGGGAAACTAACAAAAGTTGCACGTTGCCTTAGAAGGTATAACGGGTTGTGTGGTATTTTTATTCGATTTGACAGACTACGAGTGCAGTCAAGTTAGATCGTTAACCTATCGTTAAGGGTTTTATCACTAACAATACTTAATAATTTATCAGTCGGTTGACCATTTGGACGTTGGCCTCGAAAATGTTAAAATAAGCATACGACGCGAGAGCAGCAAGTCAGCGCGGACGAATAAATAAAATAAATAAATAACTGGGGACAATTCCACACACGGCTGTCTGATCCCAAATTAGGGAATTTAATGCCTGTGTATGGTGACCGGACAGCTGGTAAACATACATATATACATACGATATAGTACTTATATAGATGTTTTTATTACGCCCAGACACAGAAGAAACAAATGTGCTGCACACACAAATGTTTGTCCTGGGCGGGAATCTAACCCACGACCTCCGGTTTTGCAGTGAGGGTCTCTAACCACTAGACCAAG
>DWGJ01001823.1:0-18025 GCA_018246895.1 Aspitha aspitha aspitha
TGAGTCCTGCCCGGGTAATGAGGATGTCCTCGAGGCCCGAAGTCCTCACGCGCGATTAGCGTCGCGACGTAAGATGAAGTTGTATCGTATCGTAGTTTGCTATCTGGAACCGCGTTGAGGCTACGAACGCTACTGTACCACACCAATAAAATAAAACCGGCATTATTAAAATGTAATGAAAGAAGAGTCCTTTCTACGAATAATAACACCAGTTAAATGGCAAGAATGTATATTTTGTAATCATTCCGAATACGAAGTACAATCGTGAGGAAAATTATGTAAATGTAGGACGTTTCGGATCTCTTGGCTTTTCAAGAGTAACTTAACTAAATATATGAGTCAAGTTGTCGACTTGTAAAAGGGTCTTCAAAACATCCTTTTTTAAATAAATTTAATGTTAAATAAGTACTTCACATTCACATGCTTACGTCACGAAGATGGGAGGAAAAATTATTTATTGCTAGTGATCAGTACAAAAACTTTTAAATTAGGTAGGTACGTGCGAATTGCGAACGGTCTGAGTTTTAATTTTGGGGACAAAACTATTTTAATGTGTATTATAAAGCCTATGTATACAGATGTCTGAAATTGAAATTTTACTGAAATCTCACCTGATGGGAAGCGATGATGTGGCCTACGATGTAGCATGGCTTGCTAGTGGATTAACGATCCGGATTCAACACTAGATAATACGCATTTTCTTAGCTTTTTGCAAGTAAATTAGTAATAATCATTACAAAGCATTTTATTTTCGATTTAAAATAAATTATGCCACCTAATGGAATCGCTGATTTAACTGGAGCGCAAAAGAAAAATTAACATGAATTTCAGAAAACTGACACGCAACAGATCACAATCCTCAAGCTCGCGTCTCTCGAATAGCGGGATACAATACCATAAAACATTCCAGCACGCATATGTAGCTGTATTCAGGAGAGCAGTGCACCTGGTTCAGCTCTTGGTACATTCCAATACATTAGTCGTTCGATCAAATGGATAAAGTAAACTTCTCTTACACCAGGAATATTTAAAAAATCCTTTATTTCATTACAAAATATCCAGCGTGGGTGAAAAAGTGAGTTATCCAGAACAATATTTAGGGGTACCATACGAACCATTAGCAAACGTAGGTTGTCGTTTGACACGAACCAATCTAAATGTTTCCGATGCGACTCGTAGATTTGTATTTGAGGAAACCATCAATAAATATAATCACAAAAATCGATTCTTTTATAATATTTCTTTTGTAATGTAATATTTCTTTTGTAAAAATTCTTATTCATGTTAAAAATTTGTCAATTTATACTGATACGAACCCGAGGGAAAAACGGAAACAATAATTGATCTAAAAGTGCAGAATAATAACATGAACAAGTGTTTTCTTCAGTTGCAAATGCAATACTAAGCATGTGCTTGAGCTACTTAATGTATGTTATTGCCTTAAATATAAGATCGCGCGGACTAAATCGTATGCAAAAGCATATTTCATATGTAACTATTCGTTATTTTTAAATACTAAATTGATTGTTGGTGTAATCACCTAATGGTTCATCATCAACCTCAACATCTACTAAACGTTCTTTTGACCTTTATTTCCACCCAAAGCAAATATTACCAGTTATACCTAGATACCTACTGTCATACTAGATACCTATTTATTTGCACAATTGTCTTTTATCATCAAGATAAATCTTAAATCTCCAATTAAAAATGTTTAAAATTTATATTCCCCTTGTTTCTTCTGTTTTCTAAGTCCCAGTTCAATCAAGTTACACATTTAAAATAGGAAAAATACACATACTCGTATATTAACTTAAAGAAGTATAAACAAACATGACAATCAGGTTTATTTGTCATGAAAGCAACTTAAGACTCGCAAATACGTACAATCTACGATTTAATGCGGTTTCTCACAATATTAAAACCATCAAGATCCTATCACGCTGAGCTTTCCCACACGATACAATCGTGACACATACAATTCCAGAGGTTCAAGATGTCCACACGACTACAAAACACACATTGATAAATTACCGTAAAAAGAAGCGATTATTGACATCGTCCTCTGAAATATATCTGTAATGTGCGTAGTATAATGTGACCTGTCAACTTTAACGCATCTATCTCTTATTGAATCGCGAAAAATACAATGTTTTATGCCTGTACACGCACGAGTATTAGATTTCTTGCAAATGTCATTTTGTGCACAGAGGTCCTCGGCAGCTACTTTTGTTGCGCAATCACTAACAATCAGTTGTCAGTGCCGTCTCTTACTATATATACTATAGTAATTCACAACCATTATCCATGATACCCATACAAAAGTTTGTTATTATTGTGAAGGCAAAACTCAATGGGTTAAAACTATACTTACGGCCATTAAACCGTCGTTTCCATACGCTCTACCCTCCAATGCCAGCTCCTTATCGAGCATAGCGTCGAGTTGTTCCAGCTGGTGGCATGAGGCACGAGCCGCCACCCAGCTGGACGCCAGGATGAACGCGCCCAGGATGAACGATGCCGCTACCACCGTCAAGGCTGCGATCCTTGCGATCTGGACCGACGACGACACCCTTTGTCTATATGCCTGCAACAACATCATAATGATTTTTTTGAGTTTATCTTAATTTCATAATTTAATATCTGCTATGAAATGGTGGATAAAGAGGTTTTTGTATATGAACATGCTGCGAAGCTACGTATAACCGTATAAATTATACATAGTTAGTTCTGGAATGAATTCGGAGAAATTGCAGTTTAACGAATAAGTAAGAGCAGTTGCCATCAACCACGACGACGACCATCGACACAACATTTACGAATTTAAGATAAAATTATATTTTTGTTGTCTTAATAGAAAATCAGTCCACCAGTATATTAGTAAGTCAATTACCTAGTTACGGTCGATCTTTGGAGATTACAAAAATATTATACATGAAATAATCAAGACATGCATGTGACTCGAATTTATAAAGATTACATTAATAATCAATTTTTTAAGCGTCACCTGTAATAAATATTCTCAAATTGTATTAATTAGGTACACAAACTTTACCTTTGTATAAATTTTATAAAAAAGGTGCTCATTAACGCTTAAAATTACTTCACCTGACCCATTTAACAAAAATATTTGAGACAATTGATACTTGATTGCAACAGCTGAATAAACATATTATGTTTACGCTTGAGTGTCAATAGCAACGTCTATAACATCCTACTAACAGAAAATCTAAAATTCGTATATAATTAAATTATCGTTATCATAGCATTTTTCACCCAAGGGATAAATTCAAATAAAGAAGAATAAACAAATATTGCTTACGTGCTAAATATCCAACGGATGTTCAGTAGATTACATAAAGAGTGCGCGCGGGCGAGAGGAGGGCTGGCGCCGGGACTTACCTCAGTGAAAGTGCTTAACGATTGCATTCGAAATTCAAAATCTTTCGTGTCTTAAGCCATGTCAATTTCAATCTATGCAATTTGCTTTTCAGACGCCGGCAATCTTGGTCGACCCGTGGCTAACTCCAATTTTCATAACGTTTAAATTTCCGTATCATTTCCGGCGTTACTGTCCGACATAATGATTTAAATGACGGAAGTTAGCCATTACATAACACAACTCTACGACTTTTCCAATTGGTTTCTTTTTACGCAATCATCGGAAATTATTAAGGAAAGCATCACTTTATGAACACACACAGCTATGTATGTATAAATTTGAAAAGCAACTATAGTATAAAAAATTAACACAACACTGTCTCAAGACCAAATGTGTTATCTATATGTGACTTATACCGTTCAGTTTAAAAAAGCATTAATTTTTTTTTTATTTGGAGAGAGTAGCAAACCGGCAGCAGTCACAAGTTGCCGCTACCGCCCATGGATATCTGCAACCGACTCCTAATAGGACTGAACCTATCAGAAGTCGGTCACAGAAGCGTTGTTACTCTTGAGGACTAAGATGGTCGCCTCTGGTATACAGGTGGACCGATATCCCCACCCTTCAGACCGAAACACAGAATGTTGTAAAACCAACCGCTTCACGGCAGAAATAGTGACGGCGGTACTTCCCCGGGCGAACCGTATACAGGTTCTACACCTTCACAACTAACATACATATACCTACAGCTCTTATAATTTTCAGTAATATAGTTAAGAGGACAAATTTACCATGAGATCTACTACATTATAACATTTTAATTACAAAGACGAGCGACACCTACTCATGTAATCGTAATAGAAAAATCAAGATATTTACGATGTGTTCCTTCGTCGTTGTAGAGAGTTATTTGTTAAACTTAATCTAGCTCATAACTTCCCTGTTACCCTAGACCAGGGGCGGCTTTAACTATAGTACAGGGGGTGCGGTGCAGCCGGACGCTGAATGTTAAGGGGCGCCGAGAGCCGCTTGCTACGAATAGAAATTTCGCTATAACGCTCTACGGAGTCTGCCCATATAAGTTTGGAGTTTCCAAAAAATAGGAAAATATGAAGATTCCAAAAAAAAACTACAAATCCAAAAAACTGTTCAAAGAAAACATTTTTACATGTTTGTTAGGTAGAATGCTCTGTCGCCATGATCACAAACCGAATTGAGTTTACTCTGTACCTGGTTTCGTGACAAAACAACTCTCTTAAAATTAATCAATGGATTCTATTTTAATGGCGAATTTTGATATAAAAGGGCGCCAGGGTAGTTATTGTACACGGGCGCCACATGTTGCAGAGCCGTTCCTGTCCAAGACTCCCGGGTTGGAAGATTAACGAAATGTAAACCACTAGGCTAGCGATAAGCATTTAATATTCATATTAATTACAATACTTAATATTGTAAGGATCAGAAAAAGAACCTTAGTGACAACTAATTAGCATCATTGACATACGAATGGTGTTCAGTTCTTATTTTAAATATTTAAAAAGTATTTTATATTTTGTGTTTAATATATATGTCAAATAAAAGAGTGAACCAAAGCTGTGATTTTACTTCTAATATTCATAAAAATCAGTTAATCCAAAATAATAATCCTTGATCCAGTCTAAACAAATGGTATAGATTTATCGTACCTATCCTTTGTACATATACGAATAATAAGTAGTTGTGACATATTATAAAAAAGATGTAGGCATGTGTTACGCACATCAACTTAAAAATGTATGAATAATAAATGTTTCACACTGACGAAAACCACCGAGGTATAACAATTATTATAATTCCTTACCGCAGATATACAGTTTAATAAAATGCTACATTATTTATAATGTTATAATTGTTTTGAAATGATTCGAACATTTCATATTAAGTAATCTAACAACTTTATCTCATAACAAAATGGAATTATAAACATAAATAAATATATGACTAATACAGCAATTTAACATGCGAAATGAATGTATTTTAATATAAATATCAGCCATTTATTGCTCTTTTTAATAACACGACTAATGAGAAATAAACACTCCTTATGCAAAAATGTACATGATTTGTATCTATTCTGTTTGAACAACAGCCAAGCCGAAATCTGAAACTCCCATGAAATGCCGTTAGTGTTTTCTTTTAAGAGCGAGAAAATACTACCAACGGCAGTCCTCCGACAGAAAATCAAAATTACTCCACACTTATCATCCTCTTTTCAAACCTATGTAGATGAGCCCTCGTAATCTGCCTCGTAGCCGGCACAACTATAATTATTATAAGTAATTCGTAGACAGTATAAACAAAAGTAGGAAAGAATTACATTCTCGATAACAAGATAACTATTATTGGATTCAAATATAGGGAAATTAAATAGCATCTATATTATGATGATCACGGTAAAATGTGGACAGGGCAAGATTTTCATAACTTAGGTAAATCGTATCATGTTTGTCTTGACAAGTTTCTACAATTAACTTCAAAACTTTTATATACATATGTATTTTGAGTATAATATTTTGAATAACATATTTTAAGTATAATACGAACTGAATAATGTAAATAATCAGCTAGTTCAATTTTACAGTACCTTCAAAAGTAAAAGGATGTGACGCAAGCTCTATTGTGTCCACTCAATCAAATGACTAGCAATGATTTCATTCTACAACAGGTCTTATTTTTTATTTACGTATATTCAACTCAACGACATTCTATGCTTATGTATATATAAAATTCAACTCCGCTCGGTTCTAGAGTAAAATAATCACAACCTTGAATAATGCGGACGTCAATACTGTATTATATGTATGATCATTATTGCTAGTCTTTACAACAATTCTTACATTATTTGTGACACAACTTGCTTTGTTACATACATATACGCTTTATTTTTCTTTTTTGAAGTGAAAACTTTTTAAGCGACGTTGTGCACATTTTGTGATGGATGGAAAATGTTAAACTCGCGTCAGGATACTCGTACGTGACCTGATCGAAAAGTCGTAAGGCGGTATTTAAGATATATATGCTGTATCTACGCGTATCATGGTTGCCTTGGCAACCACAGTAATCTAATAAATGGAGTCCTGTTTATATAATAGCGTTTTATACACTATTTTATTATCTACATATATGTATGTATATACAATGCCAAATTATACGTACAAATCGGAATCTAATTTACACGAAAAATTTGCGTTCTATATTTGGTTATGGATAAAGAACCGACAAACTTAAATATATGTTATTGAAAAAATAACTAAATTATACTTACAACATAAGCAAATATTCAAATGTCAGGCGTCAGCCCTGACACCAACATTATAAAAATCTGATTCAATGGAATAAATCATAAGAACTGATTCCTTTAAGGTAAAAAGATTCAAGATGTACTCTTTATTTATGTTTATACTAGATGTGCGCGCGGCTCCGCCCGCGTGGATATCAATGTGTCACAAAGTTTTTCCCGCGTACCTAACCTAACCTACCCGCGAGAATCCTAGGACTTCTTCAACACCAATCCACGCGACCTCTTCAACAGTAATCGTTATATTTATATAAAACCGTATATCAATTTACATTAAACCGTAATGTAAACTATATACTAAAACCTTTCTGAAAAGCTGCACTATCGTTTAGTACAAACCGTACAATAATCCGCCCAGTAGATTTTGACAAAATCGTTCACCTACAGACTGGGAACTTTGTTTTATAACACACATATATTGATTTGCCATAAATAAGTTACTAAAATCATTAATTATTATCGGTAAATTATCTTTTCCTACAATATACGAGCGTAGAGCTAAATGTCAAACTACATCAAAATTTAGTTAACATCAAACATAACCGTAAAATGTAATATCTTTTTGCCATTCATACTGAAATAATAATTGAAGTAAAATGTTTAAACCACTGTTAGACATTTTTCTATATTCCACATATGATTGATTCTTTGCAAGCAATGTAATTGCGGTAAAACATTTGTTAATCTTTAGCCACCAGCACATTAATGAACTTATGTAAATATACCTATCTCAAGTATTTTTAAATGCTTCTCCAAGAAACGCAAAATAAACGGACCTATACTACTTGTTCATAAGTATTACTGTTTTCATGTGAAGTTGGCAAGTTATTTATTTTTTTGCTTTTACTCAATATCCTGATTACTGTACCGTACATAGCGTAATAAACGGCCGTTATATAATATTTAGAATAATGACGAGTTAAGACAATAGAACAATAAATTTCCCACATTTGTAGGCACAAATCTCATAGACATTCTTGAAAAGGAACGTACAGCAAATTTATATAAACAAACATTGTCTTGGGACCAGTTAGCGTTACGGGACATTTGCTCGATTTATTGTTTCTCACGATCAGGATACGTTTAAAATCTTCTTTTCAAGGACAAAAACGAATAAATACCTACAATGTATATTAGAAATGTTTCGAGATGTTTAAATATTAAGACACGGCGGATTACTGTTAACAGAAAAAAATTGCCAGATGCTTAACTGGGTGGAAAAATTACCCACGAACTTTTCGTGGAAGTAATTTTGACATTGTTTAAGAATTAAAACATGACAAACATATTACGTAATTAATTAACATTTAAGTTACTTTAATTGTACATGATCCATAATAAAACTCAAAGTTTACAAAGAGGCTGCTCCACGCCAGTCTCCTCACCCCCGGCCATCTGGGAGAAAGGTACTATCCGCTATCTTCGCGTAATGCATTTTTTCCATGCAATTACGGATAATCTACCTAAAGTTAATCTTCCGCTTTATAATTATGAAAGACATATTTGTCTCTTAAGAAACAACAAAATCCATAAATAATTTTATCGACTATTCACGTCACTATTAACGTCACTTAAATGTGCGTAAAATGATGATGAAATACGATCACCATAAATAATTTGTAAGTGTCACAGAGAAAGCAAATGGAAAAATGTTTTGTCTTCGTACTAGTTCTGCAGCCTCAAGAAAGTCCGTCCAATAACATTAACGACGTAGAAGTAACGGGTCTATCTTACCGGCGGCGGTTCCGATGCGCTGTACACTTCAGATGGAGGGTATTCCGGTTTCATTGTGATCGTGGCCATAGAATCGGGCTGCTGCTCCTTCTCCATCACGTGACAATACTCTTCACAAAAATTAAAAGCTTAGGTAGTTGGCGCGCGCGAGGTCTGACGTTCTAAACAAGAGTGCGCGCAAGTGAGCGGCGCCGCTCGGCGTAGGCGCTGCAGTGGTGGGGCCGCTCGGCGGTCGCATCCAGATGGTGATTGTATTGTTGTGTGACGGATGCTTATTTAACTTCACTATTCACACCTATTTGGTATTGCTTGTTGACGTTTAATGGATGAACTTTCAGTGGGTGAAATCTAATAAAATCTATCAGATTTCTTAAATGGTGAGGGCCTCGATATTGGAAACCTATCTCTTAATTTGGGTAGCTTGCATAGCGAATGTGGCAGAAGTTTTTATCACCTTAAAAGCCCTTGAGCAGATTTATAGAACGTTACGTAGGTACCTACTTAAGGACAAGATACCAGACCGATTACTCCAACTGTAATCCTAAGTACGAGTATATAACGCGCAATTAAAGACAATTTAAGAATTACAATAATTTGTCTAAGAAATACCCGGATCGAATTAAGGCAACAAATCTCATGTGGGTGGGTGGTAATGTCCACCGACTCGCCAAATTTCTTCTGTTTAAAACTTAGGATAAATGAAAAAATCCTATCTACTTAATGTTATCAAATATAAATTTCTATCAGCGATTATCACCACAATATTTACATAGGTACCTAGTTATAGTATTGTACCTACTACTTGATTTCTCTTTCAGAACGCTGACTTTCTAGATAGTTAATTGTATTGAGTATTGACTATCACTTTGCGTAAATCTGATGTTAAATTAGTTTACGTTTTTTATTGTTATCCAAATTTTTACGTCAATTACCTTCACTATACCTACTATAATATACGATTGACGAATAATTTAGCAGTTTCGTTATTCAAGTATTGTTCATTGTACTAACTATGAGATAAATAGACGAAAAGAACGACTGAACGTCTTGCCGCTAGGAAGCGCTGCTTAACAATTACAGAGGTATAACAACCATATACTCGTACATGAAAGTGCTGACTTCAAAACCTCCCTGCTGACATCAACAGTCTGTATGCTTATTTCTAATGTTGTATAAACAATCTGTCATAAAAACCTTGCTAAGCAAGTTGTGTAGAGCCTTTCATCATTCAAAAGTATTTAATATTTCAAGAAATGTATGTTAATATACCATCATAATACCAACCAGAAACAATAGTCGAAAGTAAAACATAGAGTCTAAGAACCAGTGGCTGGCTATAGGTAATATTTTTTTTTTATTTGACGAGAGTAACAGCAAGAAGTAAGTAACAGTAAGTAACAAACTGTAAGAGAGTAACGAGTAGGCAGTAATGACAACTGGCTGCTGCCGCCCATGGACATCTGCAACCGACTCCTAATATGGCTGTAAAGACTGTTTGTGTGAATTCAATTACTATCCTATGTTAAAAAGAATTATTTGTTGAGTATTCTTTAGTACTTGGACTGCAGGAATGGAACTGCTAGTGATATTAGTCCAGTTAGCATGTGTTAGTAGTTACGCTATCAGAAGTCGGTCACAGATGCGTTGCTACACTTGAGAACTAAAATGGTCGCCTCTGGTATACACGTGGACTGCCATCCACACGGCATTTTGTATAGTAGGTAAATCTCCTTGATCTAACACACAAGGAGTGGGAATCACTTTTGAGGTTGCGGGCGGTTGGATTGGGAGCTCGAATCGCCCACACAGCTATCTTGGAAAGGAAGACAGTTTGTGTTTTTGCATAACGGCCACACGGAGAAAACCACCTGATTGGACACTAGTACCCGGAAATGAGCTCTCAGAGGGCGCCGCGCTGGCGGTCTCATGTGCGTTCCGTTCAAAATCCCAGAGTCCTCCAACGGCACTGAGTAAGAACTTCCAGGAGGTTTTTGATGTTGAAAGATTTTCTCAAAATGAGTGGGAGCAGAAAAAATATTTGGGAAAGGCATAACTTGTATAGAAGACTTAACACAGTTTTTTTTCCTTAATCCCGGATAGGCAAATATCGAAAATCATGCATATTTGAAAAAAATAATTGACTATTACCAACGTAATGACAATTATTTATTTCATCATGCTCCTTTTAAATTACACGCAAAATTATGTAAACGTCGTTTAGGATTTTTTACCTATGCAAAAATATTTGAATTTAGAGGTGACATAAAGTTTAAAAACTAATAACTATAGATTTAGTATGAAAATGTAGGTGCAAAAAGTTCATAATATAGTTATGTATTTCAAAAGTAATTTACTACAACGATATTGTTACACAGATAGTACAAGCATATCATAAACATACAATGAAATTCGTTTGGCTAAAAAGAAGAATGTCGAACCCAAGCAATTAAAAAAATAACGAAAAGGTAGTAGACATGAGAGATTAAAAAAACATCGATAATAATATCGATGACCATCATACGACCGAGTTTTTTCCAAATAATGTTTAGTTTAAAAGAAAAATTTTTGTACAACATTATTTCAGGATTCACATTTTATTTTAAATTTTAGGATAGGCTAACGTTTTCTTACAAAAATAAATTTATGTTTACACGTAAACCCTGCGAATAAACATTTTTTTCTCTCTGTTTTTCTGTTAAATAATATACATAATTATATGCTGTCGAGCTAACAATGAATATTGATTTTATAAGATTTAACACCATTATATTAAAACCTTTTAAACTTGGTACTTCACGAAAACAACAAGCTTTATATAGATATACGGATGTTTTCACCTTCCAAAATCTAGCAAAAGTCCGAACAACGTGTGAACAGAGCAAGTACAAAAGATTCTACCGTATGCAATTTTTTAATGTTGATTTTAATAAAACCGTTTGGCACAGTGTCAATCAATTTACATGAATAAAAAACATTTTTCAATAAAAAAAGCAGTGATAGCCTGCCAACCCGCAATTGACCAGTGTGGTAGACCATAGCCTAAAACTTTTTTACTATATTAGGAGACCTGGTCCAACAGCACATAAATAAAAGGTCCGAAATAAAATCAATTTGAACCCGCTTGTAAATCTGAAAATGACAGAAAGACGGAAATAAAACCGATCATGATAATATGTAGCTAAAAATGGTTATATATCGATGTTGAAACATGATCAATGTCGTGTCGTGCCAAACCTTACTACAGTCCATGTCTACATAGAAAAACTAACCTCACTCTTCAACATTTTGTCAGCTGTTTAGTTTTTCAAAGATTTCATTTTCATATAGAAGATAATTTAATTGAAAAATTAATAAATATGTCTAATTCTGGTAAAGGAACGTTTAAACCGGTATGTTTTATATCAGAAATATTCAGGGCGTAAATGTACAACAGTGGTTCTAGCCTATCATTGTTTTTATTTCTTTAGATTTTGTTGTTTTATGTTTTAGGACTCCGATGTTCACATTTCATTTGAAGATCAACAAAAAATTAACAAATTCGCTCGTTTAAATGCTAAAGTCGACGATATAAAAGATGAATTAAAAGTAAAACAAAACGATATGAAAAATTTGGAAGAAGCAGTGGAAGAACTAGCTCTTGTTGATGATAGTGAAAAGATACCTTATTTAGTGGGAGAGGTATTCATATGTCAAACTCTAGAAGACACTTTGGTATGGATCATTTTTACAAGAATAATTTTGTAAACTAAACTAATATGTACGATAAGGTTACTTTTTAAATATTCGTTTTCAAAATTAGATATTCTATTGGTACCATTAAAATTAGCTTAGTAGCAAACAGAAATAACATTAAGCTTGTTTGATTGTTGTGAGAACTTCCAAAACAAAGAATAACTGTCTATTAAAATTTGGCGACTATACAGCCCAAATATGCTGCTCTAACAGAAAGTGACATATTTGTACCGTTTGCAATAGAGACCTTGTGTTGTAGGGGCCCTAAGCGCGACTTTTTATAAAGATTCATTGTCATGCATAGTTGATGTGACAGGTGACCTGAGAGCTGGTCCTGGGCAAAAAAGAAACGCAGCCAGTCTCCTGAGTA
Organism: Aspitha aspitha aspitha; assembly: GCA_018246895.1. Taxonomy (NCBI): domain Eukaryota; kingdom Metazoa; phylum Arthropoda; class Insecta; order Lepidoptera; family Hesperiidae; genus Aspitha; species Aspitha aspitha. The sequence continues at coordinate 12,556 of DWGJ01001823.1, forward strand.
TTCTACTACAAAACAGTGCATTGTACTTTTTTTTATATATACTGTAGCTATATTTATACACTAGATATAAAGTTTCATCTTCGGCAAAGCCGAACTTTCAAACAAACTTTCATCCTCTATTTCACCCCCATACATGTCAAATTTCCAAAATTATAGTTTACTTGTAATATATTTCATATGAACTGCCCAAATACAACGTTTCATGGTTTTATCTTTGATAATGATGAACTTTCCATACAAACTCTCAGGCCCTTCAACCCCTTTTTTCGCGATAAAAAGTAGCCTACATCTTATCCAGTCCAGTCCGGTCCAGTCTATAGCTGTATAAAATTGCATTAAAATCTATTCAGCGGTTTAGGAGTGAAAGTCAAACAGACAGACAGACAAGAGTTACAATCACATTTATAATATTAGTAGGGATTTTTATTATATTGATATTATTATCAAATAATAGCGTAAGTTTGTATGTACTTGATATTTTATCTAAATTTAGTATGATATATACATATCATTACATTCTTTCAGAAATCTTTAGAAGATACCAAAAGGAAAAAGGAAAATGAGATCAGTGAATTGGAAGGGCATTGTGAAGAGCTTAAATCTGAAATGAGTGATCTTAAAGCTCATTTATATGGTAAATTTGGAAGCCACATTAACTTAGAAAATGAAGAAGATTAAAATCTCAACATTCTGTTTTAGGGTTTCTTGACTGTAGCTTCTTAGGCTTTTGCTCCAATGCTATCATAATTATAAAAAATTAGGAACCTTGCTACAACATAATTTCACAGAATGTTGTAGTGAGCCTTAGTAGTTACTCTATAATTTTTTATGAATATAATTGCCATTTTTACTATACTAACACCACCTTATTATGTTAACCAGCTATGGATAAAACTGGTGCTCCAAAAACACATCTATTTTATTATAGTAAAATTTAATTATAGAATGTATTTTTTATTGGATTTCATGATTTTTTGACACATTTTGCACTATCCTAAACACTCTTAACTCTATCATTTACTGTTTATTAATATTAAGTATGTTATGAATAGATTATTCTGTGTAATTAAGATAATGACAAGTAGTCAGACATATTGTGCCCATTTAGTTTCCATTAGATTTGGAATGTAACTGTATCAATCATCCTGCCCCTGTTACATACATTTTTGCCTAATTTAATACATTTTTAATTTTAATTTTAATTCCGCCATGTGTGGAATTGTCCTCAGTTATTATTGCTATTATTTTTACTGCACATCCAATGTCCTTATCCATGCAGGCAGATCAATGTGTTAGGATCTACTAGACACTTCCGCGACCCTGGTAGCTTGGCACCTTTCGGTGATCCCCGCAAGGAAAAATTTATGTTTCACACTTTGCAGGAGTGTCGACCTCAGATTTGTTTAAGGTAGGAAAAATCTTGGTCTCCCTTATTTAAGCTCTTTGCATTTGCATATTCATAGGCAATCGTCCTTAAGGAGTAAATTCCAGTCGTGCGATGGAGCTAACCCACGTATATATTTGCCAGACTCTTTTTCAAATAAAATTCAATTCCGATTGAAAGTAATATATTAGGAACATGTTACAATTGAATAAAATAAACACACTTTCAAATATTATGCATGTGTTTAAAGCATCTTTAATATAATAATGAACTAATACTGTATAGTAATTACATCAATAATAAATTTAATAAACAAAACAAACCAATTAATAATAAATACTTGTAACACTACAAATACATATTTAAGTTTGTGATTTAAATCCATTTAAATCACAAATTTTGATCTCTATTAACAATTAAATGATATTTGCCTAAAAAAGTACTTCTGTATAATATTTTAAGTCCCTAAAAATTGATATAACAGATTATGCCAATATAACAATAGTTTGTGCACAACAGCACCAGGTCACAGTGAGGGAAACAATCTTATAGTCACACCTATTAATCTGTGTATCCATATTACACAGGGTAACTAACGATAATATCACAAGAAATTTGAAGCAGACAAATTAATATTAAAGCTTATTCAACAATTCACAAAGCTATACACAATAAAGTACATTTACATAATGTTTCTGTGTGGATGATAATGAATATTTTTGGGGAACTCTGTTATTAGAGCCCCCACCAAACTATAAGTCATCAGAGAATGAATGAACTATATGAAATATTACATAATATACATACAAACACAGAGATAACATTAAACCAAAACAGAGAACAAACGTTTGAGGACATAAAAATGTTTGTACTGTGGGAATCAAAACGACAACCATTGGCTTAGCATCCAGTCACGTAGCACGAGATGGCTGTCATGATATACAATGTACGGCCAATTTTTGTAATAAAACATGTTGTGGTGCAAGCTGTAAAAGTTATCTTGTGCCAACATTAACACCTTCTCACTTTATTAAGTGTTTTATTACATCACCTTACTATATTACAATAAACATTTTGCTAAGCATTTCATCTTAACTTAATAATACGATTATTTATCACAATATTTGACTACAATCACTTAATGCAGAAGTTGTCTGAATGTGTTGCACACATCAAGTAGAAGCCAAATGATGGCTACCATAAATAATACCGAATTATCACAACTTGAATGGAACAAAATACAAATCATATAACTTGTATTTAATTGGCTCGGCTAGACTTTGTAAGGATTAAAAAATACAACCATAAATTATTACGGGAAATGAGTTCAATTTTTGTACAATCATACTATTATTTTTTCTCAATATAACAATACATCTTTAAAATTGTCATTTGTAGACGACAATGACATAATCGATATGCAGCTCACATACCGAGAACAAACATGACCCGAATCTCTTCCCGAGACCAACCAAAAATGTGTTGCTATCTCTGAAGATTAAGCTTATCTCAGGTCGCACGAATTATAGGGTACTGATAATGATAATGCATAATTACTAATTAAAAGGATAAATGTATAATCGCTCTACCGCAATATTTAAGTCGGTCGGTTAATAATTTTTAAAATTTGTCGCTACTTATTTACACTTACAACATACATTTACAGATTTATCTACAAATAGAAGAATTGTACTAATTATAATTAAACACCACGTTGTAAGCTGCTATGTGAATTTGACAATGAACTTTGCTGTAAGCTTTCGTCTTCGTCGGTGTCGTGGTCGTTCGATATTCTGATCGCTTGATACCACTGGTTCGTCAGATCGGTCATTTGACTTTTGCAGTCCTTCAATTCCTAAAATTAAAATTAAATGAAAAACATAAAGAGAACAGTAACTATACCGGACAATAATAGAATGCCCACTGACGATTTTAATGATAATAAAAAATTGAAATGTAAAGGAAAAGCGTGTTTCATACAAATAATTTTTTATGTGTGCAGTATGGAACTTATACGAATGACCACGCACGGGGCTCGTCTACCGAAAATGGTCGAATATCGACACGCGCACGCACGTATTTTAAATTCGTATATAATAAAAAGAGACCGGAAGAAAAATTCCCATTAAGTGAACAGAATGTTTTTCCTTACGTGACGAAAATATTAAAATCTAAATATCCGTATCGAATTAGATTTAGGTTTCAATAGATGGATAAGGAACTTTATTCCTGATGGGGGTTCCCCTATCGCACATGTATTTTTGTTATCTTTCCATTATTAGACTCGATCCTCTTTTAGTATCAGAAGAATTAAGGCCATGCTCTACCACACTGGCCAAGTATGAAATTATGGAATTCACATACTTTAGAGAGCTTTATATTACAGAGCATTTTAAAACGCTTAAAAACGTCACAGCTGCTTGCCGGAATTTGGCACCCCAAACCTTTGGAAAGGAACATAGAAACTGTAAACCCCAGTGCTATTGATGTTAACATCTAAGTGAAAGTTGTATATGCTTGTGAACAAACCTGATGTGTGAAACGCCTGGTAAAAAAAGGCGTCAAGTATTTCAAGTCGAGACGTACGAACCCTCGTAATCTCGTAGCGTGAGAATAATTTACCTGCAAATATTACCACTATTATTATTAACTGTTAAATAGATACTACAGAAATAAATACATTTTATAGTTACATCAGTAAAGTGGACAGGTACCTCTAATTCTTCTTCTGTGATTTCGGATAAATGTTCAGAATCAATGGCCTGTCCCCATTCCTTCGTTTTTGATAAGCTCACTTCTTTTTGTTTCCTCAGTGATCGTGAACGTTTCGATTTCTTGTTAGCCTGTAGAACGACTTTACTGATCTTAACTTTCACCAGGTACACATGTCTAAGTAGTATCACTGAAGGTCGAACTATTCCAATTTACATACTGACTGATAATGTAACACCACATTAAAACTTTTTGATATCATATATCTTGGTTTTAATTACATATACCTAAAGTTAAAATTGGGTGAACTTGTTCTAGAAATTGATTGCACAATACTTGTGTAGGTTTACAAAATATTATGTTACACTACAAATAGGCCAAAGTTGTGTATTATCATGAATATGCCAATGTTTGTATTGTAAGTAATACAAAGAATGGTTAAGATTTATTGGATTGATTGATTGATATTTGAATTTTTCTATATAATATTACCCGTAAAAATTTGAGCAAAGGCATTGTAGACCCTCCAAAGAACAGTGTGGTGAACAATACAATAATGAGTGTTGTTGTTATGATCACATGTCGCGTTTCGTCCGAAAAGTCAAGATGCAAAGAGAGAGCATAGGAAATTGCACCCCTTAATCCTGAAAAGGAAATAATTCCATTTCAAATTCAAATTCCAATCCAAATCAGTTATTAAATTATAACACATAATTTTCTGTGTATTAATTTAATAAATACACGCATAATAGTGCGAGTAATATTTTCTTTTATTAATATAATGTATTTCTAATGTTTTTTTTATATAAATACCGGCATTCTAGACATCTACATAACTATAACTGTGCCATTTCATACTTCTCCATCCGCGTAATTGTCGTAAAGAGCGGTACAAAAGTTTTTCCTTCACGTTTTAATATACTGGTTTTATTACTTTTTCGTGATTATGTTTCTTCACAACCTCACAAAGGCAATTATGTATGTAAAGAGGGAAATTTTTTTGTTTTTCTTTATTTTAAACTTACCACTAAACCACATAATAAACATCATTTTCTTAGTGATTTTATGCTCACGGAACTTGTTACAAAGAAGAGCAAGTGGGAAAATATTTGCTGCTCTGCCAAGTAAACACAGAACAATACTCCATACAACTAAAGCTGGTTCCACACGATGCCTGAAACTGTATTAAAGTTGTTATAGTGGCACAGTGATGATGGTTCACATAAAAAACATTATATTCATGAAATTAACAAATCCATACATAATATTATGATTGAAATGTGAAGCAGTGAACTACAGTAACAAACAACAACAAAATTAAGGTGCTATGAACATTTCAATAATAGTGAATTTCCTATGCAATGAAAGTGTAAC
>DWGJ01001824.1:0-18025 GCA_018246895.1 Aspitha aspitha aspitha
TTTCAATTCCCATACAAATTGTAGTTTTCGCTAACGCGATCGAGCAGATATGAAAAACTCGGTATAGGCACACTGTTTCACGTCGAGTAACAAATTAATTAAATACGAGTTTTCGATTAACAAACCCATATCACCATCGTTTGCGTCTATAATCAAAACGTCATCTCTCTAGTTCCATAGTCTCAACGTTAGGTAATAATCTTCTCTTATATATACATATAAAACTCCAATGTCAAGATGTTCGTTTGCGCTAAACTCCGAAACCTCTGAACCGATTTCAATGAAATTTTGTAGATATTCTTTGAACGAACTTAAAAGATAGGAATTTTTATCTCAATTGATAATTCCATTTTTTTATTTCAAAATCAATATTTTTTTATAGCACAACACTTAGTCTTAGTTAAATATGAATGATTTAACATACTCGTATATATAACCACGGCAACGCGTGATCCGGTCTACTAGTATATTACTATATTGAACATACTTAACATTTCATACGTTTTCCCAATCCCACTATCTACCTATATTAAACAAAGAGTTTCAATTTATTCATGAATTAATCAAATCGCTATTTCTTGTTAAAGTGCTTATTCATCATAGAACTTATCCTCGCTAAGAGTAAATCTTCCTTCAAGGACGGGACGGGTGTTAGATTTATGTCTGTCGGTAATAATAATGTAGTGATTATATACGAGCGAGGCGGTGTGTGCGTAGAAATTTAATATCTAATCCTAATACGACGTTATTACGCATCGCAAACACACCGAACTTCGCTGGTCTGATTACTTTGTTTGTCTGTATTAAGTACTTAGTTCTGTATACTTACATATATCTTTAAACGGTTCTTCTCAATGACTGGCCTCGTGGTCGAGTGGTCAGAGACCCTGACTGCAAAACGGGAGGTTCGTTTCCCACCCGGGACAAATATTTGTGTGATGAGCACATTTGTTTGTTCTGTGTCTGGGCGTAATAAAAATATCTACATATATAGGTACTATGTCGTAAGTATATATGTATGTTTATCAGCTGTCCGGTCACCATAACACAGGCATTAAATTGCCTAATTTGGGATCTGACTGCCGTGTGTGCAATTGTCCCCAGTTATTATTATTATTAATCGTTGGAATGGTAATTATAAGTCGTTTGTTAATTGCATTTTTTTTGTCATATTTAACACTTGCAATTTTACTGGCCAATTCTAGATGTTGCAATTTTTAAAAACGTAAACCCTAATGCGTATAGATCAAAGTTACAGATAGGTGTTGCTGTAACAAGTATTGTTACGCAAATGTAACGGGCATTGTTACATTTTTTACTATCGTAATGGAACTGCAGGGTTAAAAACGAATACTTTTATTAAAAGTTTGAATATACTAAATTGTAGCAGAATTTTTCGAATTTTTTAAAGGAAGCGGAACTCAGTAAATAACTTTTAACTGTGCTCTCTCTACGGAACACGACACGTGGAATATATGCGTATTGCATATGTACGCTAGAACTTCGTCTGCTTTTTATGGAAATGCTGAATACATATTCAAAGGCAAACAAAGACATTTTTATGGACGCGCCGAACCTTTTGTACGCCTGGCTATAAACTGGACAAAAAACATTGTTAAATTCATAATAACTCAGCGAAAGAAATGTGTTTCAGTAGGTCCCAATGCTTTTAACATGGATATGATCGTGTCGAAATGTTTACGGTCTACCGAGTGATAGACTCATCGTTATGACCATTAAGTAAAAAAAAATTATAATAAAATAATTAAAAACAATTAAACTAGTAAAAATAATGGCATATAGTGCGTCCGTTGATCGTATACATCTATTACGTTTCCGGCCCTCTATGACACATACAGACATTGGTGTTGGTACGTGCGTGTAAGAATTTGTTTTTGTTAGCGTTTTTAATTTTTTTTTGCATTATATGATTTTTTTTGTTTTTTTTTCCTGTTTTTGTGTTTTGTTGTTTCTGTGTCATGGAGTGGATAGCGGAAATTAAATTATTTCTTTCTTTCTTAATTTATCTTATCGAGGAGACGTATGGAATGTTCTAAAATAGTCATACGTTCGTATTCAGTGTATTTATTAAATAACGATTTCAATATTATCTTTCTGGTTGCCGATCCAAGGCAACGTTGATATCGGTATATCTGTGATACTCTAAAAATATTACGTTCATTCCCAGATCTCACTTGGTAATGGCCGCGACGGACGCCCACTCCTCACACGAGTGGCCTATTTATAATGCCACATTCTTTCATACTGTCCATATTTATTTATTTATTTATTTTTTTAATTATTTCAAAAACTTACAACTAACATTACAGGTGGCATCCCAATGCGCTAGTGTAATTACACATAATTAATAATTAAAAAAATTATCTATCGATTAATTATTTTATCAAATTCATTAAAAATAGTCAAAGTAAAAATTAAGTCATATAACTAATCATTATTACCTAAATATTATCTAAATCTAAATTGTATAATCACATCTATGGTCCGTAAGTCCATTAATTCCATTTATAAAGATATTACTAGCGACCCTGGCAAACTCATTCAGTGAGCATTATAGAGCAACATCTTAAATAACAATTCTGTTCCTTCAAGTCCTTGTGCTCACATGCGTTTACTTAATAGCATGAAATATATGGAGTTTTTCTATAATTTCCTATTATTAATATGGTGATCTGGAACTTTTGTCCGGCAGTTTAAGTCAATATTAAACAGAGAATAACTATAATTTTACCTCAGTAATGACATAAGTTTATAACCTGGATTGAGTCCTAAATATATATCTTTATGTTCGTCATCTAACCCAATCAGCTGATACTCTGAGAAGAACGAAGCATGTGGAATCTCACACCACAGCACTGGTGGCGCTGGGCTACTGTTTTCATCACTCACAATAAAGTATAGTGTGTCATCCGACAGTCTCAACACACATTCTTTTGATAATTTCGATATTGTGGTTACTATATCTGAAAAGATAAGACGAATTGTGGTCCTTTGTTAATTTTTAATCTATACACTATACAAACATTAATTTTTAAAGTTTTATTCTTAACATACTTTTCTATTGGGAAAATTAACATCTAAATTTAAAAAAGTTCGATATGATTCAATGGATTTTAAAACTTACTGGAAAATTCTCTCATTGGACCGGTGTCTACCATTACAGCCCTGAATTTCATTTTTTTAAATGTAATGTAGTTTTGGTATTGATAATGAATTATCTTAAATAAGAATCCCAAACAAATTGAATCATGAACAAGAATCGCAGAATACGCGGGCATTTACCTTTCATTTCGTTTCACTTTCATTTTCACAAGTCTGCCGTCTCTGTCTGACGTAACATTGACAAATTAGTAACAGAACAGGATTCCAGTGTGATCACTATATAACAAACATTATTCCAATATCTATATTTCACCATACAATTAAATAGTGCAATTTTTATCACACATTTATAAATATTTTGTTTATAAGATGTTCATATAATATAAATAAACGAAGGAGAATTTTGGTGTTTGTCTATGGTATCGTGTGATTTTTTAGGTAATGAACATACCTGTTAAGTAATTTACTTTCAACTAAACTGGTTATTTATTCCGCAAAACGGCAAATGGGGAACACGTCGGTTACCTTACCTCAATTATTTGGACTCTTTCAAGAAGAAAAAAGAAAATGGTTCCCTAGGATTTGAACGAAAAAAAAAACGTTTTTCATATGTTTTAATTCAATTACTTTCCAATCGTGATTTCGCACAATGTGGTAAAACGAAGCAATTTTGCGTCTTGAGATATTGTTCGAGGATATCGAGACGGAGAACTGAAAAATTGGACGATCCCATTAAAATCGTATTTTTAACCAACGTTATAAATTCGGACCTGTGCTCCAATTTTTCATTTCTGTCTTATTTTTTATTTGCTAGAACAACGACAGTTTTTTTCCTCTTTCTATAATTTCGTCGTAATCATTACAAAGCCGAGTCTCCGTTTTTACCATATTTTGGTAATGGTAGATATTCAAAACTTATAATTCTATCTAATAATCTAATATAACTAAGTTACGAAAGTATACGATAACATTTAAACAATAATTACGTACCAAAACTATCAATAGATACAAGTACAATAGTAAAGTACCTTTCGAAATAATATTCACTAATGCTAAACCATAATTATATTTGTTATTATTAAAACTTAGGTAATATTCGGGGTCTTAGCAGGGTTCAAATTTAAACCTGTTACTGTAAATGTAATTTAAGCAAATAAAATTAGTTTTTCAAGAAGTATTAGTTTATTAAAAGTCGACAAATGAAAATAGAGTATAAAAACATTAAATGTTTTAAATTGCTTTAGAGTTTTTCTTAACTGGGACGGACTCTGGCAACATTACTTATATTCCATAGACAAAACACTTCATTTCCTCACAAAGATGGCGCTAGCATACTGATAAGTTTATTTACGGTGCTTATCATCTGATTCATTCTAACATCGTATGATATCGTTTGGTACGAAAAAGACGGAAGACATCTCCTTTTGATTGTAACGAATATTAACGAATGGTGGTTATTTTACTAAAAGATTTTATTTATTTTACATTATTCCCGTGCAATTTTACGTTATTTATTGATTGTTCCAATTAAATATTTAAATAGATTTTACGGTTTAACAACATCTGTCACAATTAAAGCGCTTAAAAGGAATATATGGCGTATAATGCAAGATCGAGGTATGTGTACGAAAATGAACGATCGATAAACTTGTCATGTTATAACCACAAAATGTTTCTCATTCATTTGTCTTCTGCAATTCTTATTGGATTGGCATGCGTTATCTTTTTGTTGTTTGTAGTTATTTTGTTATTCACGTCATAGTTCGACGACAGTCTTCTAAACGCGCAGTGTATGGTATTAAAGTGGGTTAAGGGATTGCCGTTGAGTTAACGTTTTTCCTTCGAATTCGATCTTCAAATATTTAACGGATGCATGTTTTGAAAGGTGATTATTGTGTCAACGGATTCAATCATACCCTAATAAAAATAAGTATTCTACGCATAGTTGCGCGAGTTAACTTAAATTTACTGTTACATTGTGTTCTCTACTGTGTATTCACGCAGTAATAGGTTCAATGTCGATTATGCAATACACTGACATCATTTGTTTATTTCTTAGCATATTAGTGCCTGCGCTAGGATTATTTTAATTACCATAGCATTCCAAATTCGAACGCGTCTAAAAGTATTCGACGTCGATACTCCGCACGAAATAGAGCTAAGATTACGTATCTATTTACGAATTGAGGTTAACTTTGCTGATTCAACAATTGCATACATTAACTTGATACGGAATGTGGACTGAGCAGATACGTGATTGTTTTCATAGCATCATTATTACTGTTGTTTTATTTATTTGTTGTTACTTTGAGCATAATATGAGCTCATTTGTGCTTTTCATTTTATTTAGTTGACGCAATCTGTCATTGGAAATGTCAATTTTAAATCGGACACAATACTAATAACCCTAACCTAAGTACCTCAATCATGGGTCAGCGTAATGGAACATATCCAAGTTTTTTTCAAATAGACCTACCTACTAATGACACGATTATGAGAAGCAACTAAGTATCTCTTAGATCTTTTGTTTGCGTGGATCTTAGCGACGTATTACGTAGATAAGACGTATTCAGCCATCATTGTCTACGATCTCTGTTTGTAGGTACTGCGCTACCCAACTGATTTGTATGGTGTAAAATGTATTTTGTTGTGTATAGCACTAGTTATGTTATTTTACTTACTGTTCATTAGCAGTACTTTCATAAATTTATGATTTACTGGCCTGTAACAGTATCTGAAAATATATTTATGCAATTTGCGAATATTCTTTATATTAAATTACGCGGGCACCTATATTTATGAAATACATTATATTGTATATTATGTATAATTTTATTTTCAAAATAAAGGTACATATTTATAAATAAACTGTAAAAAAAATATAAGTAATTAACTGTGGACTACAGTCACGATAGGTCCTATATTTTTACAAAAATAGATAGGTACTCGTACGATAATGCGTACAAGGGATCTCGCCGAGTCTCTCGGCATTATTAAAAAATTATGGACCTTGCGGGCATAGCATTATGTTAGGCGTTTTTTTCTTTACAACTTTAAATATGGATTTCCGGTTTATAGTCTACGGACATTTTATATGGCTATAGATATTGTATATTTCTTCTAAATATAAATCTAAGAATTTCGAAAAGTTTTAAATTATTATTTCATTTTTATTCGGTTCCGACGAATTACACAGATATTTTTAGAGAGTCGCCCTTACATATTATACTCTCTTATCTTAAGTACTTATATTATTAAAAGATACGCGTTTAATCATCTTGTTATGGCGGCTAAATTTGTCGAAATTCGTACTTTTTCATTTAATTGTTTCATGTATATTTCAGAATGGCAAAGGATGAAGGAACAAAGTCATTCCTGCAAGTTCAGATTGAGCGGTTGAAAGCTTTGCAGGCGAAGCTATCTACCGAAGCTGAAGAGGATTATGTTATCATCAAACAAGAGTGAGTAAATTATTTTAATGATGCAAAAAGATAATCATCAATCAATTGGAACAAGTTTATTTTGGACCATCAACATATCGCTATATTATTTACAAAGAATATTTCATAACAATAATAGGTAACTACAACAATTCTAGGTGTTCCGACGAACTTCGTACCGCTTAACAATTAATGAACGTTACCAGTTATAACTCAAGAACGGATGTACCGATTTTAAGCATACATATTTGCCAAGACGAACATCAAATGTTTGACAGGAAGGTAGTTTATAAGGAACAATTAATTGCCGTTCTTATTATTTTCCTTGGAGTTTTTTTCCATATTTTCTTACCGTTTAAACTTTCCCTGAACTTCCGATTACGATTATATCCGCGAAAGTTCATCTTAGGTATTACAATATTTCTTCAAAGCTAAGAGTTATGATGTTGTTTGCATGATATTAGGAACAAAATATAACATATTCGGTGTTACAAATTGTAAACAAACTACTCTATTACACTATGTGCGCAATGTATTGAAATTCGAAGATAAATATAAATTTCACTCATATTTATCGGATAACAATCGATGTTCCATTCCGAAATGTGAAGACTTTTATAGATAATATTTTGTAATAATACAGATAAATATAAAATAATACAGGCTATTTATGGAATGTGTTTTTAGAAAATATTGGTATATAAGTAGCCAGCCATATACCAACATCATTAAACCGAGTTGATAATCTTTCGATCGATCGAAGATCGAAGATCGATTGAAACGAAATAATTTCTTGATACCCACATAGGTAATAGAAGTTAAATATATGTAATATCTTGTTTCTTACCCTTTAAAGCGCTTTCTCGTCATGTGAAGCTTGGCACCTTGCAGAACTTGTCTCAGGGAATCCATCATCCCTACAACAAAATGAATGAAAACTCGAAACTATTAATGTATGGAATTCCACGGCCATAATCGCTCCGGCCGAGACGGTAGGGACACGGGAGTCAGGAGTAGGGATGTAAGGAGCTCCGTAACCGAAACTATCGGATATCTGATATAAAGTTTCGGATAATTTCGGATTTCTTTTGACTTGAATTTTCTTATAAATTTAATATCCATAACCAAAACTATCCGATACTAACGGATAATCCGAAATAATTTCATATTAGTATCCGGTATTATAATTATTCCTATATCTGTATCCGTATCCGAAAATTCATATCCAACATCCCTAGTCAGGAGTTCTTCCTGCGCTCGCATCGCTCGCGGCGCGGTGTCGCGTTCGTCGTTTCGTTTGCGTTTCATTTCATTCAGTGTGGTTCAGCCGGGACGGACGGGCGCGCGTCGCCGTAGGTGTCGAAATTTAAAAAAAAACTCGTTTGTTTATTCCTCGCAATTTCGCGGTAATCTCTCCGACGGTATAATACTGAAGTTATGTTACGAAAGTGTGCTCGTTGCGTAGATGATTAGTAACGATGGTTCTAAAGTTACACAGTGATAAGGGTGGGTTTATTTCGTCGTTGCGCCCCGTAATTTGTGTGTAAGCGATGCAATATCAAAGCAATGAAGAAGATGAGCTGCAATATAGGATTTTTGGCGAATCCTTCGTATTCCCATCCGAGAACACTGTCGGCCGTCGGCGAAAGTAAGTTTTTTTTGTTTATGTTCGACTTGTACTCTCGATTGTTTATGGCTGGACGAAAGCGTTCTTTATTTGAATTTGAAATCCTAAAAACACTAGACCCTATTCTATAGTATATAAGTTATTTATAACTATAATGTTTTATGGTATTTTTACGAAAGTAAATATAAAATGCTGCTTTTTGTTTCCTTTTGGGATAAGCTTGCTTAAAATACAAGTTAAACAAGCTCAAAGTACCTAATGACGCATAATATATTCTGTTATTATAATGCAATGTCTGGTCCAATCTACATGATATTATATAAATGTACGTTAAGTGAAGGTGCGCCATTAACGACAAAATACTTTTTTAATGTGCATAATCTGAAGGTAGTAGAGTCCTTGTTTTAAGAGTGTATGGCTTAGACCTCAGCTGCGGCAATTATTTCTGCCGCAAAGCAAGTAGTAGTGCTGAAATTGTTAATTTGGTTGTAAGTTGTATCAATTAGTTCTCGGTGAATAAAGGTGCTTACATAGGTAGAGACATAATCACATTCTGACTTTTAGGCATTAATAATTTTTTTTTATTTGCGAGGGTTAGTTTACATTCGTCATAACTAATATAATAATGCAAACGAATAGTCCTTATTATCAAGGTGAACAATAGGCTCCATGTTTACAGATAATAATGGAAATGTAACACTAGTCGGAGAATTCCATTTTCAAAATATTTCTTTAAAAATATACAGAATTTCCTTACCAAACAGGCCACTTCCGGTAGCTTCGCACAATCTCGTGTATAACTTAAAGTTGTTATTTTTGAACATAAATATCTAGATTAAGTACAAATGGACATATAGCAAAACATTTGATGTTTGATGTTGAGAAAAAGTGAATTGCGTTTATAATAATCTTCCCTCTGGCTACCCGTAACCTGATTGCGACTTTTTATTTTATTAGCTATTAGGGCATAATGAGATTGTAGACGACACAGCTCGAGCTCACTTTAAAAAAATCAAATAGCATATAAGCCACCTGCGGTACCTGTACATAGATTTGTATGCCGGTTATTCTCTGAATAATTTTTACTGTGTAATCCTTCTACTAAATTTCTTTTTCCTCTTAATACGGTAAATAGTTACTTTGGTTTCAAGAAATCGCTGCATATCTTCCTATTTCTTTAAATACAGATATATAAATTTTATTGTTATACATTGTTGTGCAATATATCATATTCTATTCCTGTTGTTATTAAGACTATTAGGATATAAACCGGTTGTCTAGAAAGTGCCTATTCGCTGGTTGAATAATCTCAGGATACGCGTATAGGTAAAAATACAGGTGTTTAAACGCAGTCAAAAAACATCTAGCTTTCTAGAATGACCAAATTATCGATAATATTTCATTTGACGTACAAAATAACCTTAAAATTAACACGTGTTACAGTTGTTATAAAAATATATTTTTTTAAATCAAATCATACTACAGTTGTTTTAAACGTCAGCTCTAAGTAATCCTGTGTTCAGTATTACACGAAGATTATTCGCATATACTCACTCACCCTGTGATATATTGTGATAAATGTGATAACACAATTTTGTATGATATTCTGTGTCAACTGCCAAATTTAAATAATATGACCTCTCGCGACCTTCAACTCGTCTAGTTTGCGTGTCGGCTGAGACCTTGGAACGCACCAAGGTCTCACGTACATGTTTGTACCTACTACGACCTGGAAACTCAAATGTGGGTAAGTGCAGGGCTGCCAGAGACGAAGGTTCGCGACAACCCTGAAATCCTGAACGCCCAGATGAAATCTTGATCAGTGTGACAAATGAAAGTAAAATTCTATTCCCTTTTACTTACTAGGTATAGGTACTTATGTATTTGGATTTCAAAATCGGTGCCGAGATTAGTCCAATATGATTTATCGTTAAATATGGAATTAGCTTTTGCCTGCGGCTTTGGTCGCAATAGGTCGCAATAAATGCATTAATTTTATTTTATTAACCAAGGACGTACATCTTAAATTTCAGGCCTTTAACTTTCAACGCGATGAATTTTTATAGTCTTATCTACCTTTTCTTTCTTTCTGTTTCTAATCTTTTAATGTGACATCGCATTAAGAAGGCTGTCTCACCGACGAAAATAACTCAAAGATAGCGTAAATAAAGCAAAAGTAACGCTTATACTTTTTTAAGGAATACTTTATACAACAATTTGTTTCGATAACCCTACAAGACAATCTGGCTTACCTGGACGTCATACAACGACGATTCACAATTCAAATTTTCAATTTAGTATTCAGCAGGATCTTTGACGTTAATCTTTTGCTATTTTATTGGCTTAAGGCTGCGTTTCCACCAGGGATGAGCGAGGATGCGTAGCAAGGAATGTGTTTGTTAAGAACCAATAGAATCCCTTCATTTACGTAGCTTCGCTTAGTACGCTTGCGTAGCGGATTGGTTCTTAACAAACACATTCCTCGCTACGCATCCTCGCTCAACCCTGGTGCAAACGCACCCTAAGTCGTGACAGCATTTCCGCTTTTAAGAAGCACGAATACAAGCATTTGTTTAGACTTGTGAAAAGCTAACATTTAGGGGAATATTGTTTTTGAAAATCTACGTACAAATATCGTATAGACTAGGCAGTTATGCTGCCTGTAAGGCCATATCGCTTAAAGATGGTTTGGACCTGGGTATGTTTAAGATTTTTACTAGGCTTTACAAAACAATTCAATTTATTAATTCTCCCAGATATAAGTACGAATACCTGGATGACATCATACCACTGTCGCTTACGAAATTGTTTGAATTAATAAATTATATTTAGAATTCTTTAGGTGCTTTGACGTCAGTCTTTTGCTATTTTAGCATAAGTTGGGCGTTGCCGCTTATCTTTATAAAAAGCCTGTAAAAACTCTTTGCTTATACCCGCAAAAACTGAATGAACTACATGTTAAAGAAACTTTTAAAAGTATAACGTCGGTTTCCGTGATATTTCCTCTTAAGATATATGATAATAATAATACCTACCCTCTATTTCGTTACTTTTTTCTTTCTTTCCATTTGAAATCAGTTTCCTGGAAGAAATCAGAAATCGCTGCGTCAGTGATAAGTCGACAGCATTCTGTACGGCTATCATATTTATAGTATAGTTAAATAACTATTATTGCCGAATATGAAACAAGTATATTTTTCTGTCGTCGTTATAGTAATATCGATTTCCTGACAACTAAATTAAATTGAATATTAAATAAACATTCTGAAGGAATTGAAAATAAAATTGTTACTTCTTGGATATTTGTTCATTTTATATTTTTTTCATTTTGGCGATACGTTTTAGACTTTTAGATAATAAACGCGGACGCCTTCGTTCACGAGAATGAAAATCTCTATTGATGTAGTTATTTTAAAAATCTTTTTAATTACATTGACAAAGTACAAACAAGTTTGTCAAAGATATCACTGTTATCTTCTAATTGCATTGAGCTTTAGAACGTGCAAATATTTTCTAGTGTTGCCAAGCGGAAAAATAAGGTTTTTGTCCAATGTCAAACATTCACACATACATAATACATCCTTGTTACTTCGGACATTAGTGATACTTGCTTCCCCTTAATGACATGCGGTAAAAAAAAGGGACTTAGAAATTTCATGTATACTTTTAATGGTTGTACACTCATTACAGTTGCCTTTTCCGTGAGAGGTACCGGGTAGCGTGTTGACCGACAGCCCCGAGGTTATCGACCACGAGGGTGGCACCCCCGAGCAATTACTGCCTCGCTACCATCTGCCGGTCGGGGCTCAAGGTGCGAGCCAGTGATGACCTTTGCCGTTGTCGATAAACATATGATGTATACTATAAAGTCGCGCGCTGACTCGATGATGACATTTTACGGCAATTAAAATTATTACACTTTCAAATTGTTCCCGTAATGACGTTAGTTTTTCCTTTGGTGGCGTTAATTAACGTATAAATAACTTGATTTGTACATCACTATTGGTAACTAAATATTTTTAATCGCCAGTCATATGTGGATAAGAAAAATTGTACTAAAGCTAACTTAAGTTTTTGAGTAAACAGTCTTTGATACTATCGCCTAATAATGTATTTTTCTATAAACAGCAATAGCTGGCTTTATTATCCTCGCTTACTATTTTAGAAATGAATAAATAAAACACTTCAACAAAACTTTTTAAAACAAAAAAAGTCAATTGTTAACCAACAAAATGTATAAAATTAGTTGGATTGGGAATTTATGCTAATATAATAATCTATTTTACGGTATTAACACTGGTTTGTTTTACTTTCCAGTTGTTCGTCTCGATATCGATTAAAAAACATCGATACAATTAAAAGCACGAGTCTAAACGCCCGCCTGTGAATAGGCTGCGTAATTGGGGTTGGTATAGGACGAAACTTTCACACGATGCCACTGCACTCCTTGCATAGACATCGTCATTTGATCGTGCGTTGTCACGAAATCCATACCATTCACTATTTTATGCACTAACACATAAGAACTATGCGAATCGCCAAGTGAACATATTTGATAGAATTATAATGTGTGCGTGTGTGTGTTAATAAAACATTACATCTACTTTTTATACAGCCAGTTGACATTTCTAGACGCTTTTAAATTGTACAGAGATCGAATCATGAATTATTTATTATTCCATTACAGTGTTATGGTCAATTATGATTGCGTGTCGATAAATTTATCAAATGCCTTCAATAACCATTTCGGCTTCAATTATACGGCTGTTTGTAGTTTTTCAGAGCATTTAAAAAAAATTTATGGTCCCTAATGCTGCTTAGTATATTTTGATACAAACCAATTTTTTTCCTACTAATTTTCCATACAAAATGTACATACAGTAAATTGTTCTATATAATCATCGATTACTCTTAACACTATGATTGATGCATTTGTTACAAATTATTACAGTAGTAACAAATAGTATGTAGTTTTGGTTACTTTTTTATTTTGTCTAAGTGGAATTCCTAGTATGCGATCTGGTTTCTTCGTGGTTTAAGATCGTTGCAAGGCGAAGCGGTGTGGACTCTTTCCGAGCAAGCCTCCTTACATTGTAGCTTGTGTTGTATATTACGTTTAGTGCAGGCTGACGTTGCTTATTCTTGTGTTGTTCGACCCTTTTTTATTGGTCCACTGCCGGACCGGGGGTCTCCTCTCATATTGAAAGCGATTTAGGCCATAGGGCCTAAATCCCTTTCAATATGAGATTCTACCACATTCTATTCTACCACGCTGGCCAAGTGCGGATTGGTAGGCTTCACTTCTGTTCTTATTCTTACGACACACAAAAAAATGCAAAATATTAGTATCCGATTTTTTTATGACTTCTTTTTTTACCAAACTAAGAAAATGTATTACATAGATTGCCCAGACACGTGGTTGGAGACAGTTAGACGTAATTTTACAAAAAAACACTATTCAATAGACCAGCTGTTTAGGGGTAGTTTAAGAAATACAGTAACAATGAGCAGGCAGCGGCCCCCAAGAAATTGGGAAGCCCATTATTTTTGGGTTCCGTCCGTCTCACAAAAGTCCCGTCACTTTGTGTACGGAGACAGATTTGCAATGCTTGCGCGGAAGGTAGGGAGTTTTATAGTTTTGAATAAGTAACATGGGTCTTTTATGTATATGTTGGGTTGGGTCAGAGTTCATCAAGGTTGTCGTGGATTGTCGGATTTATTTTATCGATTTTTTTCTGTTGTAAAACCGTATTTCCGTGTTTTATTTATGGGATTTTTTTCACTAATACTGCTTCGATAGTTCAGGTACCCGAAGTGAAGTTCACTTTTAAAATCCACTGGGATTTCCCGTCTGTTAATTTCTATTGTCTCTCTAGTGTTAGGTACCTGCGGCGACTAACTGACCGTCCATGAGTCCATCATTTATTGCATAAAAAAAGAAAAATAAGTTCATGTATCTTACATTATCTATGGTCATTCGCTCGTCGATTAATTCTAGACTAAATAGTAGGTACTTCAGCTACAAGCTGTCGTTAAACCACATCACCTGTAAAATATTTTTAAATGACAGATCAGCTGTGATTATACATCAAAGGAATCCTTTCTATTCAATTGGTGACTTTTGTAGGAGTGTGCTGTGTTACAAGCGCGTGTTACGACAGCTGTTACAACATCTTTTTTATTCCTTTATATCCGAAATGTAACTTAATCGCACCTAAGTAATGGAGTCCTCGTAACAATCATACATGCGTGATCTGTGATTTTTAACAACAGTTGTTAATTATCACAAAATTGCAAGATAGATCTGAATGTTTTCGATAGCAGATTGTTGATTATTTTACCGTAAAAGCTTTTTAATCCTTTACCCGACTGTTGCTAAAGAATGCTAGAAATGTATTTTTTTAAGAAACTATCAAAAGATTCTATGTCTATTACATAAACAGTTCCATTTTTAATATAAAAGTTAACAACAACAATTCAATATTTGATGCATGTTCTGTTCAAAAGAATTTTCTATTCTTTTATCTGTTGTTAGTAAGAATGGTTTTACTCTTTGCTTACTTCAATTTTTCTAGTGCATGCTGAGTCTTACCGCGTCCTATTCTGAGAGGTGATTCGGTCCCTAAGACTTTAAAATAGTAAATAGGAGGAAAACTGATTTAGTGTTACTCGAACTCTTAAACAGACAGCGTTTTATGCATAGAAATAGGTACTAGTTGCGATAGAAACCCGAGTATGGAATAATATAATTGTAGGTACGAGTATATAGGGTTGAAATTGAAGGGATCGAATACCACTTAGGACCCCTCATACTGAAAAGTACATCTAATCCCCGCCCATTTCTGACGATGTTCGAGAAGTCCTTTGATCAAGTCTTGTTTCTGTATGGTTTATTTCGGAGCCGGACACGTGTTCAAAGTGGTTGTTTGACACAAATTAATTGCGAACCGGTACTCCTGGAATCCTTTGTATTGCGTGTATTAAGAGATTTTAAATCGGAGCGACACTTTTAATGATCGGCAACAAACAGACAACGTTAGTAATGAATTTACATAAAACTGATTTACTTAATCCCGAAAATCATCTTCCAATGTTCCAACGATGAAAATTTCAAAGGTACAGAACCCAACGTCAAAACACTACTTGAGTACGGCGAAATTTCTCACGTGCAGTTTACTTACTTCGATGAAAATTGTACCAAATAATACGTATTAAAAAGTTAATATGTAGTAACTTTTGCAAACAAAACCGAAATAAATCATGATCCATAGAATAATCGATATCATTGCACGAATAATCATCGTAAAATCGATTACGAATATCGCCATATATACGTTATTTGGTTCTCAAATGATAATTATTCAACTACCCCCATCAGGTCGGTTTGCGGCAGATATTTCGTTAAAACATTGAAAATTATCTAGAATATGGGGGCTCTAAATTATATTTACTACTTAGTTTTACGGCATATTGCTTGCCCGCATGCTGTTTGTTACTCAGAAAGGTGTTCGTATTGCGATACATATATTTGTTTCCTTTCTTTATCGATGCGACTTACTTATAAGGGCTGTTTAATGTTGCAGTTGAATTTAAAGCGAAACTTTAATAATACGGTTATCAAATCAATCGATCGTAGATCAATCGGCTGAACTTCACAATTAAATTAACATTTCGCAAAGTTTCATTCGCGCGAACGGATGCGTTTTTAAGAAAAAATGAAGAAGAACCGTCATTCAGATGTATTCATCGTTTGATATACATTGAACGAAAATAACGTTATTGACAGACAAATATTTGAATTTGAACATCGTAATAGACACTAAGTGCTTTCATTAATGTTTAATGTGAAGTCATACTTAACCTTTCTCGTTTTGAGAGGATATCCGCGTTCGACGCTGCAAACAGAAAAAAATGTATACCACAGTCAAGAAAAACGGGTAGGTAAGTGTAATTAACAACGTAGCACTTCACACCGTGAAATTGGTAACTGCTACCAATTAATCTCACATTCAAATCGTATTAATGTTATTCTCCCTTTTAATGTGTATCGTTTAGGCGCCAAGTACCGTGACGCTCATATGGCACGCATCTTCGTGTCATGCTTGGACACACCGAAATGTTGAGGGCCTGTACACACTACGATCTGCCCTAACTATTGAGCAAGGAATAGGGCATAGTGGTTTGAGGAAAGAGGTTACCATGTCGTTAAGAAAATAGTAAAGAAACAGTTTTGTCTTTTGGGAGTGTACCTACTTAAAATACATATGGTTTATTCAGTTATAGTGGAGACTTTAAGCTATGATCCTACTAACAAGGGCTTGTATGGTTTAAATATAACAAAAATACTGTATCAAGAATGCTAAAATTGTTAAATTTTAATAGATAACAGCTTGAATATTGAAGTGACATCAGAAATATGAGCTACATAGACAACAATAACCCTGTTCCGCTTTGAACACGCAATAGTAATACATCGAGATAATGCCCCATAGAATTACCTAATCACGCGTGAACGGAATGAAAATACTGATTGTAATTTATTGCCATAATAATTAAAAGGGGTTATCGAAACAGGCGACGTTTTGGGAACGATCGAAGCGCCGTATTTACATAGTGATAAGGTTCATAAACATCGCACGCGTGTTGATTACAGGTAAATAGATTCCCACGATCTAAAAACTGGGGACGGGGACGTCGGACAAAGGTGAACGAGGGCAGTTCATTGCTGCATAGAGCCGTCCGCGTCCTTATGTCTGCGGTACAAATTTGCAGATGCGCTTGTTTTGATACCGTTCCCATGGTGATCCCTAATGAAAACCTCCGATCGATTTGAAAATCATTGTTGATATCAAACTTCCCAGATTTCCATATAAATGAGGAATGCTACACGATAGTTCATTAATTTAATTTGATCTATTCGTAACATAATTCCGTTTTTATTTTGATCTATACGAATGCGTAAAAGTTGAACGTAAACATATAGATTTAAAAAAAACTCAATTATTATTATTATTATTGGACTATTTCGAAAACATACTCCTACTAGAAGGCAAATGATCAGCGTTATTTATATTCCCATGGAATGCACTCGAACATTCTAGAACTTACGAATTATTCAATCACATTTTTCGTCCGTGTCCTTTTCGGTTTCGTTTCCGAATCACGGATCGCTCTTACTCTTACTCTTAATATAAATTTACGATTTCACTATTTATAAGGCTCGCTCCTACCTCCATACTAAGATCGCAAGTGCAATTCACCCGGCGAGTTACGGCCCGTTGTTATAACATTATTGTTTAGCCCCACTTTCATCCTTTACGACGCTTTGTATAGAAACTGGATTTTTGTGAGAATTAAGAGGCGTATTATAATTATTCAAAGTGCAATGCCCTGTGCTTGTGTGAGGTGAAATGATTGTTCGCTTTATATCGCCCGATTGTTGGTTTATGTGTACTTTGTAATTAATCATTAATAGTCTGACCAGGGGTAATGTTATAATAAGAGAGAAAGTTGGCAGCCACGCCTAGCGTCTGCGTGCAAAACCCGTGAGATAAGACTAAGGAAACTGACTTCAAAGACTTTATACAATCATTAGTCTTCATCAGTGGGACGATATGTGAATGTTGGTGATGATGATCATTTGTTTAATTGATGTAATTCTTCAGTACAATTGAAACGCTTCCTCTATGATTAAAAACATAAGTATCATAACTATGTACCTATTATCTGTTTGATTAAATGTTGTTAACAAAGTAAGAAAATTTATTTGCACAAATATGGGTACATTTAAAGATGTTACAGAATTGTTAGTTCAATTCATATTTTGCCTTTTACG
>DWGJ01001825.1:0-18024 GCA_018246895.1 Aspitha aspitha aspitha
AAAAAAAGCTGGCTAAAAAAATCTCCCATCACTCTTTTAAATAACAAAAAATTGAATAAAGTTCGCCATGCTGCAGTATGGCTACAGTCCGATGGCGAGCACACGTGACAGCCATCGTGTGTGTCAGTGCCAGCCTGCTGTCATCTGCTCACAAACTCAGTTCTATAACCATTACATGGTGAGTTTAGAGACGACCTGGTGAAACGTTTTATTCAATCCCATGCCTTTATATCATTTAAATAGTCCTTGGTTTCATAATACGCTTTTCTACAGAGGACTTTCTTGACGAATTTTTTTAAATCTGTGAAATGGCAGGGATTGAATTTTACCGACCGACATTCCAATAAAGGAATGGCTAGTCTTATGCTGCCGGCATTTAGGAAAAGCTAATTTGTGTAATTCTTTTACTCGGATAAGAAGTCAGAAATTTAAGCGAGGTGCCCTTAATGCCGTAGTAGGTTCCTGATTAAGGTTACATACTGAACACAGTAATTCACGTAAGACAATTAAACATTTGTTACTGTAACGAAACAAACTCCACTGAGCCGCAGTACAGCGGCGTGGCGTGGCGTGGCGGAGTGTACCGCCGTAACCAGCAGTGAGACGTAGCACTTACACTGCAAAGTTGTTATTAGTTGTTCTTAAGTAATTAAGGTCTAAAAATGCTATTTATTCATTTAGTCACCTTCAAATCAAAAATCTAACTCAACGACTTCTTCGCACGCCCGCCCGACGAGCACACGGCGTTGTGCTCGAGTTGCTGTTTAATAAACTTGGCCCTAAAACCGTTACCCCGCTCCTATTCCCGTCCGATATTTCGCCTTACGGTAAATGAGAAATTACAATTTCATTTCCTTTATCTAAGCTGTGCTATTAACACAGGAAAAATATTATAAACAATATTTGGAAATAGCTACTGCCCGCTTCAACTTCGTGTTGATCAAAAATACAAATTTAAACTTACTTATTCAATAAAAACATATATTTCGAGTATCAGTTTGATGAACGTTGCCAGCGTATGCAATTGTTTGTAGCTAAAGAGAGATTTCATATTCCCGCAGATCAATCAGTCTCAAGTCCCACGTGCGCGGTGATGCTCACCTTCGCTAGGCGACCGCCGACCGCTACTTGAAACGGATTGCTTCTGAAGAAACGAGCTTACGTATATTGTGCAATGTACCTACTATCATAAAACTTGTTTTTCGTCTATTTTTCCCGCTTGAAAGGTGCTCATTTCTATCACCCCGATGACTTTTACATTTGAAAACGGTGCGATTTTTGTTCCACTTTTCTAATCAAAACATTAACGACGTATTCTCTCCGCACGGTGTCACGCCGAGTACCTACTTACCTTTAGGAAGTGCGTCCGTTTAGTTCATTTCAAATAGTCGTAAACGCTTCACACCAGCCCGACACACACGCGATAGCAGCATAATGTTTTCCTTTACTAATCGTTTCTATCACACACTAATTTTAATGTTAAGATGTTTAAAACAAACTCATCGTCTCGGAGGTTCGACGCACCGGCTTTAATTCTAGTGTTGAATTGTGTACAATCTTCGTTAAGCTTTTGCATTGTATTCTAAGTAATTGTTGTTCCTGTTTTTTGCAGACAGCTTATTCTCATTCATATGGCACCCATAATAAGCGTCTCACCTTCAAGTCGGAGCTCGGCGGCGGCTTGTGCGGCGCCTCGTCCGCTGCGCGCCAGGCACTGGTAGGTCCCCGCGTGGCCCCGCGCCACGCCGCGCACGACGAGCACGCCGCTCGCCGAGCCGTTCGCCGAGCCGCTCGCCGAGCTGCTCGCCGAGCCGCCCGCCGAACCGCCCGCCACCGGGCTGCCGTCGTGCAGCCAGCGCAGACTCGCAGCTGGCTCGTTTGAACTGCAGTTGAAGCGTACTGTGCTCCCGGCCTCCGCCACCTACCACCCGGAGAATTTAATTATGTATTTAAAAGGTGGAAAACAGAACTAAGATGGTCGCCTCTGGTATACAAGTGGACCGGCAACTACACCCTTCCGACCGAAACACAGCTGAAACAACTGCTTCACGGCAGTGCAAGGTGCAGCGGTGGTAGATCTCCGGACGAACCGTATACAGGTTCTACGTAGCTCACCACAAGAGCCGGCGCGACGCTGACGGAGAGCGCGTCGAGCACGTCCACGCGGCTCTGGGCGGTGGCCTCCCCGAACGCGTTTTGGGCCTTGCACAGCCACGCGCCGGCCGCGGCCCGCCCGCGCGCGCACAGCGCCGCGCCGCCCGCCCACAGCCACACCTCGCCCGCCGCCACCACCGGCCGCAGCCGCCCGCCCGCCTCGCGGTACCACCTGCTCCGCACCGAGCACACTCGAGCTACCGAGCTCACCGGATCGCACAACGCCGAGTCAACGTCGGCCTTGCGATCGTGGTGAACTTTGCGTTCCTAAATGTCCCAGGGGTCTATACGCCTGGACGAATAGCCTCGACATCGAACCTGCTGTGCATATTATGATCCGACATATAAATGTACCGTAGTACATACACCTAATTACTAAAGTTCTACGAATCTCTCGTACTCATCAATATTCTCCAGCATATATATATGTATGTACATGGATATAATTAAGTATTAAGTAGTTATTAAACATCGAGAAGGCAATAAAACGCATACGTGTATTGCGGCGAGGGATACCCGGACGCTACACAAGGCAGGCAGACGGTGGCGGCGGCCAGCACGGCCAGCTCACGCGCGGCATGGGGCGCGGGGCGCGGGGCGGAGTTCCTGGGACTGGCTGCAACACAATTTTTCCCTACAATATAAAACTCAGCAAAGACTTGTTTTCTCGTATAGCACAAACATGGCTGTTATAGCTTCCAGAAAAATTCCAGAATGAAGGATTTATTGTTCTGCGGAGCAACTTGAACGTCTCGGTGTGTCCGTGGCTGGAGCCTGCCGCCCTCGACGGGCCCGTCACGCCGCTCGTACAGTAATGTCATAATGCATGTCGCGGGAGTAACAGTAATCTCATATTTTATCTTGTGAGACGTTTTCTATTTATTTCCTTCTTATTTATTGCACAATTAGCGAAATTTAAGTCTAATGGCATGGCGAAACGCCCGCGCCGCGCTGATAGAATCGACAATGAGGGAAAATACATGGCGTCAAAGTGAGACGGGCAAAAATCGCTGTGAGCGGTGTGTGAGCGGCGTGTGAGCGGCGTGTGAGCGGCGTGTGAGCGGCGTGTGAGCGGCTTGTGAGCGGTGTACTGACCGGCGAGCGTGAGGAGCGCGGGGCGAGCCGGCGGCGGCGGGTTGGCGGCGGGGAGCGGGCGGCGCGCGAGGCAGCTGTACTCGCCCTCGTCCGCCGCGGACACGGCGCGGAGCAGCAGCGTGTCGCCCGCCACCACGTACCGCGACTCTGCTCATCATACATTCATCATTACAACTGTAACATCGCCCTAGCCCTTGCTGTGGTTCGCATAAATCAAGCGTGGGGTAAATGCATTCATTGGCCGGCACGTCGGTACGGAACAGTGTTTCGGGGACGTACAGCATTACAATTGTGAGCTTCTCCTAAAACAGCTACGATTTCAAAATAAAAATGTATTTCGTATTCGCTCGTCGAAGCTGTCCGTCTTCCTCTGTACTCGTATTCGAGTGATTGAATTATGCGATAACGTATCGAATACAGAAGTAAGTTTTAATGGGCCCCAATAAAACATGCGAGAAGTAGCGCAAACGGCTGCTGTCGGAGACACTGTAGGAGCGGCGGAGCGACGACGCCGTAGTCGGTGCTCCATGTCGGCATCGTGTGTTGAGAGTGCCTGTTCGTGTTGAGAGTGCCTGTTCGTGTAGAGAGTGCCTGTTCATGTTGAGAGTGCTTGTTCATGTTCTGTTGTTGTTCTGTAGTGCAGTATGTGAATGTAGTAGGTGTATGTTCGCGACCGCTCGGCGCTCGCTTGTCGCGCCCGGCCCGAGTGTCCCGGTACATCAATTATCCGGCCGACGGCGAGCGGCCGCGGAGATATATTTGTGCCGGACGCCTCGTGTTCCGGAGATTTATGTCGGTCGGTATCCCTCTAATTAATAAGGAGCGAGTGTTTATTGCCGGTTTTTTGCTAACCATAGTACTCCATAACGATATTTTGGCATTGGTGAATGCCTAGTTCATTTCATTAACTTATTATAATAAATAATAGTAAGAAGCCTTTTATTTGTTACAAAAATACAATAACATAAAAGAAAACATATTTTTTTCTATTGTAAGAACCCCTCGTCGAAGGTGAAGGCCTCCTCTAGTGCTTTCCAACTGTCCTTATTTTTTGCTGTGTTCTTTACCAGCCACCTGTATTAATTCATCTGGCCACCGAGCAATTCGTCTACTTCTCATTCTGGCATTAACTTATGACCGATCTGTAAATATGTACGTTAACGGAGAGGTTTGCTGACCGGGCGTGGGCGGGCCGACGATCAGCTCGCGCTCGCCGCGGTACCACACCAGGGGCGCGCCGGGGGTGGCGGGGGCGGCGGGGGAGGCGCAGCGCAGCGCCGCCACGCCGCCCGCCGCCGGCTCCGCCGTCAGCGTTGCCTCCCACTTGACGTCCTCTACTACACCAATATTTTTTTATATTGAAAAACATCGCTAATGTTACTGTTTCATAAAACCACCTAATTTCCCAACGGATTCAGAATTTAGGCGTGAACGTATGCAAGAAAGCTTTATTTATTTACTGTATTTTTTAATGTATTCAATTTTGTACGGCTGCCTTTGTAATAGCTGCCGTTCCTCTGTTCTCGGTTCCCGTTTGACCATTTGTAGCATTGGAAATATGATCACAGGGAACAGGTTTATATATCGATACCTGGTTCCAGCAACACATCTCTGGACAGCAGCGTCCCATGCGCGTTGGTGGCGCGGCAGCGCGCCGTGCCCCCCCCCGCCGCCGCCCGCGCGCCGCCCCCGCCCAGCAACTCGAGCGTGCCGTTGTCGTGCACTCGTCTAGACAGAACAACGTTTACTGTTTCTACACAACAACGGAGGAACAATAACGGACAGCCGGAGCCGGACCGGTGACGTCACG
Source organism: Aspitha aspitha aspitha (assembly GCA_018246895.1). NCBI lineage: Eukaryota > Metazoa > Arthropoda > Insecta > Lepidoptera > Hesperiidae > Aspitha > Aspitha aspitha. The sequence continues at coordinate 5,060 of DWGJ01001825.1, forward strand.
CTGTCACCGTCGCTCCTCATTCGTTGCACGGTATTAACATGTTTAATGACACCGTACATGAGAGGCTTTGACTGTATTTAATTTCTCTTAGAATTCTACTACATATAAGTACATTCTATATGCCATAAAAAATACTTGTCAAAAAACCAAATCTCGCAACCCAGTTCTTCTACCGTAAAAAGGTGTGAGATCCAAGTAATACCAAGTCGGTTATTAATTTATATTCAGTCTTTACTTAAAGGATCTTCTGCTTAAAGTTGTTACATAACTATGAAACCTAAGAACATCTTACAGTGCCCATATCCATATTAAAAATCTTTGACGTTTTAAAAAAACATATTGACGCGGCCATCGCATGAAAACACAATTTATCTCTCAAGTAATACACATTTAAATTAAATCGTTTAAACATATATCAAAAATATGTTAGAGTCATACCTTATCCCAGGGACGTCGGCGAGTGGCGAGCCGTCGTCCGCAAGCCACGTGATCCGCGGGGGCGGGTCCCCCCGCGCGGCGCAGAACACGCGCGCGCCCTCTGCCGCCGCGTAGCGCACCAGCCCCGGCGGCTCCGAGCTGAACACCGGGCCCAGGCGGGCCGCCGCCGCCGCTGCCGCCGCCGACGCCGCTGCGAAATGCCGACGTATGCTCGTAAGATATCGTATTAATAAATTCTCTTCTAACCCGTCGTAACTTGGTAACTTTAACAAGTAAGCTCGCGACGACGGCCACAGTTTCATCCCGGGAAGCGGACGCGCTATAATGCAGTTGGGGGAATTCTTTGACGACGTATAACTCTAAGCCACTTAAAAGTCCAACAGCAAAAGTGGAGTTTGAAACTGGTTGACCTATAAAAGGTTCCGTCCCGCGACGACACTGCACGCTGGCGTCGGCGGCCACTAGTCACACACACACGAGCACCACGAGTCCGCGCCTACCTCCCGCGCGAGCGCAGTGAACGCACAACTTCGGTACATTGATTTCAGTTACAGTAGGTACCTACAACACTCGCAGCGGCGGGTTTACGAAACGAGCGTTTTCAATTATATATGTTTTTAATGCGGCGTCTCATTGCGTACATTGGATGGAGTTAATTAACGAGAGCGAACGTGCGGATAACGGGCAATAACCTGCACTGGAATTGATTTAATCGAGAACTGTTTCCGATTCGGAGTTGAAATGTTTAGGAACCGTTCGGGGTCAGTATTTGTGCTGGTGTAGTATAAATGGACGCTAAATATTGGAGAGCGTTATGCCGCTCTGTCACTCGACGCAGTGGCCTGCGAGAAGTATGGCGGAGGCCACGGTTGGCGAAGGCCCCGACCGGCGGAGGACGCGGCAGAAGGGCGTCGCCTCCAACACTAATTGAATCGAATATTTTTATGAAAAGTCTACTTAATACTTGTGCTTTTACAGATAGAACCTTTATTTTAAACTCTGGATTGTAATTTAAAGAACATAAACGCAAAAAAATGTTTTGAAAGAACATTTTTTTACGGACCCGGCTGTCGGTGAGCATCCGACATTATGATACCTACATTACTTTTTGAAATTAAATATTACTCGCCATTAGAATGGAGGCGGGCGACGCGCGTAAATTTACTGAGCTAGAAATAGTTCGTGTTGTTAGTGTGAGCGGCCCCGGTCGAGCCGCGCTCGCGGCGGGGGAGGCCGGGCCGCGGTTGGAAATGAACAGTCTACTGCGGCACTTACTTTGAATGAACAAACACCAAGTGAACAGCACAAAACGCATGATCGTCGGGTCGCGCTCCTGCCGCCCGGCGGCTGCCTGCTGACAAGGAAACATCAATTAGCGTGTGTTACGGCACGAGTAGGCTAGAGCGGCAGACCGCGAGCTTGCATCGAATAATTGTCAAACACGGTAATTGAGTTTCAGCGTAGCCCTGCTCGGAACGGAGGGCCGGACCCCCGCGCGGCGGGATTCTGTCGACATTACTTACAGTAATCTCTGCTTTCAAATCTCCTGCCATAAGAAATTACCATCTATATTTTTTTTATTTATGCATGAAATAAAGTTTATAAAATTCATTGAATGCATAAAACATGTACTAATAATAATAATTACGATAAATTAATAATAATAATTATTAATAAAAAAATAAAAATAAAGTAAGTTTTAACAGTTTAATTGAAAAAATGAACCCCGCGCAGCGGTGTATGTATGTATGTATGTATGTGTAATGTGTATATCTGTCCGCGAGTCTGCCACCACTCGTTCTCTCGACGCACTGGAACTCCCGAGTGAGCGTTTCCTCGTCAGACTCGCTATGTCCTTGCACAGCGCCTCGTTCCTACCGTGATCATCGTACTCGCACCGCACATACATACTAATACTTTTTTATACTCACGTTTCTACAGCACAAATTTTCCTGCAGTAGCACGAGCGGTGTCGGTGTAGAGCGGGTCGCGGCGTGTAAGGGGAGCCTGCAATGTGATCCCTCGAACTAAACTCCTCAGTATAATGCTATCGAAGCTAAGGGGGTGGTTCCTGTGAGGTTTCTTTTCGCTTCTTCCTTCTGACGGTACAACGAGCATTTAAAACGACGCAATTACTTTTTATTTCCCTGTTCCTGTTAGTCTCTGTTAGACGAGCTCGGCCGCCGCCCGAGCGGCGACGATGCACCCTAGGACAGTGCCTGGCTATAATCATCATAGTTACTGGCATGACGTGCAGTTTTTTTACTTCGATCGGTTCTTAAACATTTCTAAAGACTGCTCAATGCAGGCTTCCTAGCAAAGAGTAATTTAGTTTCCTGCAATCTAATCTATTTTTATAGCTCGATCACCATATTACTGTTACGAAAAGTAGATAATGACTATGCGAAACAAGCCTCCATACAAAACGTGATCAACATTAGGATCGCGTCATTGAAAACGACATCCATGTTTATTTATTTATTGTAGGTATGTATGTATGGGTTGCACCAACAAGTGTACACTAATACATACAAACAAACAGTTAGGGTCATGCAAGAGCTCAAAAAGGTAATGTCGATGTGAAAGCTTCGGTAATAAGCGATCGAGCGCCAACAGCGGCGGCCATCGCCGGCGGCGCCGCTACGCGCTGCTCCGCTGCTCTGCTGCCGGGCCGCCCCGTAGCGGACCGAGACATTCTTCATCATCACCTTCACAATGCTCTTGGCAAATTACAATGAAGCTATCTTAGTTTTATTTTATTTTCACTTTAGAACTTATATACTGTTGAAGTTTTAAAATTTTTTAATAATCAAAAAAGAATTTAAAATTTTATTCATTTAAAATGAATTTATTGTTCAATATTGTTTACCATATTGAGAAAGTAACGGAAACTGTAAATCATGTAAATTTAGAGTTACGCATTGCGTAGATAACGATTTTACGTAATTACGTATTTTTAAGATTAATTTTATTTGTTTTATTATTGTAGGTTGCGGGTGAAAATAAAAATATTTAATAAATTATGAAAGTGTCTTATTTCAGTCCTGTTTCTTAATTAACTGTTTACATAAACTAATATTCTTTATTGTTAGTACTGTAGTAATTTACAAATAACTTATTGGAGTTTGTCAAAAATTAGTAAATCATTTAGAGATTATTATTATCAACCAACGAAATATAATTAGAATATTTAAAAAAAGTTGTTTTGGTTTGTGTTCATTTATGACGCTTTTTAATTAATCTTCACTTCACGTCACGTGACCGAAATTATCAATAAAAGATCCCGGAAAAACTGCTAACATACAAAAATTTAAACTCACCTATGTTATGAAGACCCGTCACAACAAATATTTCTACACAATCTCAATTCCACTGCACATTAGCCAAGTAAAGTACATACGTAGGCCCGTAACTAGTTCGTAGCGCCAGACGTAGCGCCGGTCGTAGCGACGGCCGTAGCGCGCTACGAGGGCCGAATGCGAGCGGTCCGCCGCGCGCCGCCGCCTCGCGCGCAATGCTGCTGCTGCGGCCACGCGCTGCCGCTACCAACTTTCTGCGCTACACTCGATTGTTCTGTATTCGGATGTCCAACTCTATTCTCTTGCAATTAAATTTTCTTCTTATCGAGGCAGTTTGTTCAATGCTGTTATAATCATGTCTTTCTGTTGAACATTTAACATCGAGTTAATTAAATTTATTCTAAATTATATGTACAATGAAAACTAAATAGTTTAATGTTCTTAGTGCTTAATAATTATTATTCGGATTTTGTATTCTGGTATTTTTTAACTAAGTGAAATAATACTTCAATGAAACTCCAAGGAAACTTTAATAAAAATCTGTAATTAATAATGGGAATTAAAAAATTTGTACTTTCCTAATTTCCCGAATATTCAAACAGACAAAGCTTCTCTATAGAAATAATTGGCTCTTTTATTGTTGCCGAATTAGGTAAGAAATAAATCATTAGTTCTACTCCTAGTATTACAAGGGCCATTGAGGTATGCTATTAGAACGAAACAATATTTGTCTAATATCTATAAATATGTATGTATATGTATGTTCGTAATATGTATGTAAATGAAAAAAATCCCACACCGTTATGTGTTACTCGTCTATGTACAATATATATATGTATTTGAATACTATTGTAATATTTTTGTATATGTATTGCTCTTACAAACAAATATTTCATTTGAGAAGTATAATTGCTGTATGTCAAGTTAAAATGATTAGAACATTCAAAGAATAATAAACGCATTGTACCGGTGAAGCCGATATTAACAAACAATTTTATCCTTGCAGTGACAGGTCCTTTGCGAGCAGAAGTAATATAACTGTACTCGTCTCAGTGTCTATAGAAAGAAAAATTCATTTCGCGCGACGACCTTGTTAGTCGCGCTTATTCATTTTCGACTCTAAATCGTAACGAACGTGAGCAACGGAGCGCGGTCGCGGCCGCCGCCCGACTGACATTAATGTACGTTTAATAAAAGCAATCGCTTTGAACAGTTGCTATCTAAATTGAGAGCCGTAATTTGATGAAGTATCGGGTCACTGATCTCAAAGATATTGTAGTCGCGCAGGCGGAGGCGGCCCGCGCCGCGCAACCGACGAACACATATCGAACTAGATATAAAAAGTGTTCCCAAATCAAATAACGAACTATTCATGCATATTCATAGCTGCTCAGAGCTATTCATTCCGCTTTTCAGTATTTCTCAGTTAAAACATGCGATGTGATTGTGTTCTGTATGCGGTTTGCAATTATTAACAGCCGCGAGTGACGACGAACACAGCGACGTCTCTCGCGGAGCTGATCTACGAAACCTCGCTGGAAATTTTGTAATGTTTTTAGTTCACGTATAAAATAATCTCCAGGTATTCTTTTTAACAAAATACCGCTTCAGCGAGCAGTTCAAGTGGTTTCTTTTTTCAGGTCTCCTCTCACAGTGAAAGGGTGTTTACCACAGTTTACCACGCTGGACAAGTGCGGATTAGTAGCTTCAGACTCCTCAGAAAATATTATATACTTTGTAACATTCTCAGGTGTGCAGGTTTCCTCATGATGTTTTTCTTCACCGTTACAGCAAGTGATATTAAAATTTCAGTTATAAACGTAACAAGTCAGAGGTACGTGCCAGGATCGAACCCAGACCCTTCCCGGAGTGGGAGGCTGAATTTGAAACCACTGGACTATCACTGCTTCGCTCGAGAGGTTACTTGTCAATATTTCAGTGCATTTCTAAAGCTTCGTTCATTCAAAACAGTTCCGTTTCATTTGTTCGTGTCGTTGTCTGTCGTCTACTTTATACTTAAACTGATCACACTTCGTTCAGACAACAACTTCGACGATTCACTGGAATTAAAGCTGGAAGCGGAGGCTGAGGGGAAAAAAATTAAAACACTTTCAAATTGAGAGGACAAAGAACGGCAGAGGGCGCGAGGGAGAGGGGCGGAGACGTCGTCCGCGGAGCGTGAAGATACCGTGATGAAAAGAAAATGAAACCCGCACCGAGATGATGGAGCGCCGCAGAGTAGCGCTGCGAGAGGCGCCGCCTCCTCGTCTGAGAACCTCATTATTTTACTGGATTAAAAGGAACGACTCAACTTTTTCGATGACGTCACTTGTACATTCACTGCGAGAGTGTCACGTCTGAAGTAAAATAAAAAGCCTGTAACATTACCATATGATCTGTCTTAATATTACAATAATAATAATAAAGCCTTTTTATTATTCCTTAACATTAATTTTTTACTATTTTTCAGACATTAAAGTGTACATAATATTCTATTTTCTTTCGCTTAGTAATATTTATCATTAACTTATTATTTAAATTTGAACATTTTGTTATTGCAGTTTTATAATATTTAACATTTTTTTATATTTATATTACATTAAGGCCCCCTCTGTCGAGTGAAGGCCTCCTCCATTTTTCTCCACATGTCTCTTTGCTTTATTTTTTTGTCCAATTTTTTCGACTAATTTCAGTGTTTCATGGAGCCATATCTCTGCTGACCTACCTCTACTTTAACTACCAGTTGGGCCATTCCATGTGGCTAATTTTTTTGCCCATTTGTCTTTACGCACACGTGCGACATGGCCTGCCCATTTCCACTTTAGAGCTTTGCAGTGTTGTAAAGCGTCAATTATTTTTGAATTTTTTCATTTTGTGTTTTGAATAAATTGTTACCATTTTCTGTCATTATAACATTTTGTTTAGAAGTATACATATGTACTGAGCATCGGTCTGGTTATGGTGATTGAAACGTGCCAATGTTCTAATTAGGTCAGATAATTTCAAAAACTAACGAGCCTTAAATAATTCAAAGGAAAATTAAATCGAAGTTAGAACGCTATCGTGTTGCAGCATTTGAATAACAACGAACGAAGCGGCTCGGGTTCGGCGCCGCGCGCGACAGAGAGAGCCTGGAGCGGCGCGGGGAGGTCGGCGCGGGCGGGGGGGCGGTCTCTGGCGGGATCTGATCTGCTTCGTCTAGTCCACGAGATTGGAGAGCATTGTGCCGCCGCCCGCGCCGCTGAATGCAGCGCTATGATTTAAAAGATATACATTTCATGGTGGACTTAATGGTGACGGCGTCGTCACCGTAAGTGATTGCGGAGTGCCCGTATCGGGACGAGTCTCGCCACGCGACGGTTGTTTCAACGTTTTTAATATCTTTAGAATAATGCGTCTCTAAGTGCTCCGGGACTGCGAGAATACGATGATGACAACGGAAACTCTATTTCTGACGGAACATCTAAAGCCCATTGCGGCATCCCCCGTCGTATTCATGAGAATTTCGACGAGTTAATTTAACCCCGATTCGTATTATTCATTAATCTTATAAAGAGCACTGAAGCTGTTAAACCTGTGCCTTGCAACGAGCGTTTTAATTCATAGACAAAAATGCTCATTTCATATAATGGCATTAAAATAAGAGCAACCGCGTTCCGGGTGTATAGAATTTGAAGCCCATCTTCTACTCCTATGTTGTGCTTGTCGTAATGACCCGCCGCCCGCCGCCCGCCGCCCGCTCTCATCGCGACCTGTAATGTTATTTGCGACTTATTCAGTCAGGGCTCCGCGAGCTCGCTATTCAATCCTGTTAAGAGTGTTACGCAGCTTTATACGTGGTCTTTCATGGTGTACTGTTTTTGTTTGTTAATGGATGAGGTGTCGAGCACGCCGCCCCCCGGGACCTTCCGATTGCCCGGTATACATACTATTCTCGGTATACATATATATGTGCTTTACGTGTTCAACATCACTAATATCTATACGAATAGAGTTTGAGTAAAGGAAGCGTCTTTCTGATTTTATGCTTTTAGAGTACGGTGAGTTGGGCGCTGTTCAATAAAATGTATAGCCGATAACTTTCCTTACTTGCAATTTTATTGAATTTGATGTCCCTTTTACTTGCGTGTTCCATTATATTGTATAGTGTAAATAAATATAAGGTGCATTAAGTGTCGGCCGGGAGAGGTGGGGGGGGGGGGGAAGGAATTTTCCTTTTTTCAGGTAGACATAAGAACTGCAAAGATTGAAAAATAATACAGTTTTGACAAGTGTCGAAAGTATAGTTGATTAACTACATTTTCACCTTTAAACAGGCAATGAGAAAATTATCTGAAAAAATTTATCTGCCGGCTCAACCACTAAATTACCAGTATTCAAATTAACTAGTGAATAAGTAGAAGCAAATAAGTAGAATCGATTGACGGTCGGCGGCGAGCGAGCGACGGCGGGCCGGCACTCTCCTGCAGCCAATGATACTGTTTGTGTGTGGCGCAGTGTACCGCGAATAGCGAATTCATAACCAGTTTCTTATTATCATCATCATTGTATGTACAAGGTAAAGTATAGCCACATTAATACGTATTAAACTATAACATTTTCAGCATGCTCGTATTGTGTCGTCCATCTCGCAGTCTGTTATTATTTTTTATTGAAAAAAGATAGATACTGATACTACATTGCTGAGATATTAGTTCATATTTCATTTTGAGCTGCTCAGAAATGATAGTCTTTACGGACACCGGGTTGGTCGATTTTCATTTAAATTCAATTCATACAAGAGTTGTGTTAAAATGCAAGTATTTGCTTAAGTTGCTTGTTAAGCTCGTGTAGGTCCAAGTATGTCTGTGAAGACTGTATTCCAACTATAACTTGGGAAAAGGGGCCGACAATTTTAAGCGAAAACGCTTTAAAGCAAGATTTGCAAGTTTGATCGTGTCGCAAGGAGCTCAGGAAGATTACCGCAGGGCGACGCCGATCATAAATCTATCGCGGAAGGTAATATTTCGGCGTCCGGTGACCGGCGTGCTGGATCGGTCGCTCGCACGCCGCCCGCCAGCCGACCGTGAAATAGCCGTCGCGCTCCGTTCCCGCCCTCATATCTCACACACAGGAAGCAGTTTTACTTAAAAGGCGCAAATAAGATTTTTGCGAACATTTCCTGTACACGACGTTACGAAAGAAGCGGACTGAAGATACGCGATAAAGCTAACAATCGAGCTTTTCGGTTTACTCTCAAAAGAGTTTAATTTTTTTTAAATGAACGACTCGCCTTTAAGCGTATTCATACTATTACAGTGACGTTCCCGCCCCATCTATTCTGCAGCGTGAGTCTAAAAAAATCTACTATTTTAATTATGCTACATAAGATCGCTCGGCTCTAAAATGATATTTAACCGTAAAGTGAGTAATGTAGCTTTGAAACTGAAGTGTGCATGGCCGCTAAGTGACATAATAAAAATATTCAAATTCCTAATGTTTATATTGCATATTGTTTTATCGTTTTAATCACGTTTGTAGTATTAATTACATTTTAAAGATAAAATACCAAACAAATTTTTCATGTTTGCGATATACGCGTATAATTAACATGAACAAAGGTCGTTCGTTACCTTTGTTCGTGTTAATAATAACATATGGAATTTATGGAGGTATACTGTTTTTGAATACACAAATGAATCATAGGTCCGACCATATCCCCCGGGTTCCTGCCCTTTCTCCAAACTGAGATCAATTGATCACAAATAAAACGCGTACAAATAAGGAATATCTGCACGTAACTCTTGTTTATCTCAATACATCTTCAGAACAGAACAAATAACATAAATTGTTTTGTGTTAGCAAATCCGGGGAGTATCTAATCAACAAATATTGATCTTTCATAGAACTCCGGGGAAATTTTTCTACAGCGCTACGACAATCGCAAAATGCTTATCATTTTACCATCTTTATATTTATGTATCCGTGCTAAAATTGCAAATGTGAATTCAGCTCGGTTAGTGTGTCCATCTGTTAGGTTTTCATAATATTGCTTGCAATTCGATACGAATATAGTTTATACCCAGCAAAGAACACAGGCGAATTAGAACACATTGCTAAATCCACGCTTAATAAAATAAGATATACATATGTACATTTGCTTATATATGAAGTTGATTTAAGGGGTAAAACAATAAAACTAAAATAATGGTAGGCACATCGCAAAATTATGTTATCGCAGATCACAATCCAAAAAAAATTGTAATTGCATCTAACAACAAGTTATGCAATAACAAATTAAAACAGATTCTCGATACAAGAAATAGAAGAAAATATATTACGGATAGAAAGAATTTAGAAATTTTACTTGTTCATCATTCCGTTCCGATGTTATCCTCGATATTAAAATTTAATCATTCCTAATTCAGTGCGATATTGAATTATGTTGAGATTCGCAGAGAGTTGATGAAAGGTAAATTACTAATGGTAACAAAATTAAAATTTACCTTACGTTAACGGACAGGGCGAAACGATATAATTATACGCAAAGCCTTTGTAGTTACAATCAGGCTACTAAAACACTTATGACGATTACTTTGTTTTGGGTAAACATTGCCCTTTAATGACTCTACCCTATCCTATCATGAAATAGGTGAATTTAAAAAAGATTTCATGTTCATTGTCATTATAATGATCGCTCTTCTATCACTACTCTTTGTCTGAAGTCTTATGCTATAAGGTTCATATAAACTAGGACCTAATACTCTAGCTAAATGAGGGTTCCCACACTTAACACACCTCAGCGAGGATTATGGATAATCGAAGATATTATAACTTTGTAAACTTTCATAGTACTTAACAAGAAGTATACGAGCATGGAAATATTCATAAATAGAGAAAACTATACCAAGGATAGAGAGACCATGGTGACTATTGTATTATACCCTATCTGCGTTCGAATCAAATCAAGGTTTTACTTCAAGGGATATGAGAATCAGACTCGGCATGGTTATGTGCTGCTTTGACGGTTACGTTGTACGATGAGTTCGGCCCATAGTTCATAGAAGAAGAACTTGCTGGAAAAATTTCGATGTCGCAGCTTCCAAACTAAATAATAACAAAACTATTGGTTCGCAACGATATTCTATAACAATTCTTAATTTGAAATAGTATTATAGAATATTCTAGACTTAGTTAATCATTGTGAGAGCGTTTCTTATCATTCTCAACCACTCCCTAAGAAATCAAACTAAATGGACCACTTGTGTGGGTTTCACAGCCCACTTGTGAAAATCGCGAAATGAATAACGTTCTAGAGGTCTTGTAAAGGTTAAGTTGGAAATGAGCTGACGTCACCGACGGTTTCAGTCTATTTTAACAGGCTAATCGTATTGAAGACCTAGATTTCGCTTCTGGGGCTTAAAATATCGGGTTAAGCTTCTAACTTACGAATTAGGCTTGATTCACATAAAGTGAATGAAATATATGCTTAAAAATTACATTCATAATTTTTAAGCATATTTTTGTACTGAGAGATTCAGTCTTAAGTTCATAGTTATAATACTAATTACGTTAAAATATTTAAATTGATTTGTAGTTTGAATATCTTTAGTACATGCAATTTTCACTTCGAGGAAACTGGATATTGTATAATGTGTGTATGTAACAGGAAATATAATTAAACGTGATGTATGAAAGTGAGGAGTTTGGTAAATTAAAAAATGTGTCACAGTTGAATTAAATACGAACGCAAATTAAATGTAATGTGCGAATAAATAATTAGATCCAGTTTTCATTGTGACTACATTTGTTATTTATTACTTTTGTTAGTTATTTTCAAACAGTACAAATGTCTATCTTACTCAACTTATGTTTCCCATTAACAACCTAACTTACTCTTTAACCATGACTAAGGGTTTTCCGCTTGACCTTTTCACGCATTATATTAAATCCTGGATCACCATTAGTACATACATAGGAGTACAGCATGTCGTAACCCTTTTGCAATATGGTCGCATTCCGTGTACGTTTTCACTAACAAACGTAAATTTCTTTAAAATTTGAAGTAATTTGTTTTTAGAGACATTGTTGTAATACATTAATTATAATGCTATGTACCACTAACAGTCATTAATGCGATGAATTATATAGACAAGAAAAATACATTTAAATAGATATATACATGCAGTTTTCTTTTACAAATCGAAATTTGAAATTCTCTTCATCGTTTAATGGCGTTCAATACTTCACAGTAGAGTCGTAGTTAGTAGTAGAATAGTAGTAGTAGCAGGTAGTAGTAGTAATAGTAGAGTAAACGATACATAGAATAAAACAGGCGACATCAAATGTAGTTTTCACTCGTGTTAAATGATAAGCGTGAATTGTTTTTGCTGGCGCGCAATATGGTGTTTTATTATTTTTTTATGCTAATCGTACCAACGATAGCTCACATTTGCATTACTGCTCGCTGTTCATTCTAAATTATGTACAATGAAAATACGTAGCCAACACAAATTCCTCTGCAATAACATACCAAATAATGTTTTTTAACCGCTTTACGAGATTTTCCCTCCTCTCACAATGAGACTGTTGAAGCACATAGTCTTCACGCTGGTGAAGAACGGATTGGCAGTTTCATCAGTGAACACTACCAGGAATGCGCTCTGCTTTATCAGGATATCTTATCAGCAACTCTATGGTGTGTTATGTATGAGTTTTGTCACGGGGCTTACCGTCGAAGAGAATGTTACTTAGGTTTCGTTCGATTATTACCTGTTACAGAAACACAATCAATTACGATGTAAAAAATGGTAATGTATGTAATCATAAAACAGTAATAATAATAAACGACTAATCTTAAAAGTTAAATGAAAGAACTTTCAATTAGTTGTGATTTAATCAGATGAGCCCGAGATATTAGACCGACTGAGTCATTTATAATTAATTCCAAACAGAGCTCGTGCTAGGTTAGAGTTTTTTAAAAGATTTAAAATTAAAAAGCTCAGAGTGTAATAAATTGTATCTAAAAACTGGAATATTGCACATTTTAGGTATCAGTAATAAAAAGTTTCAGCTGCGGTTTGAAAATACCTTAATTTGAAACGTGCAAAATGTCACGAAATATTACAAATTTATTTCAGGCCAATATAAAATCGATCGCTTTAGAAATATTTAAAACTAGCGGCCCGCCCCGGCTTCGCACGGGTATAAAACAGTATTTCTCCACTATTTAATGGATGTAGGAGCTTA
>DWGJ01001826.1:0-18024 GCA_018246895.1 Aspitha aspitha aspitha
TTTCTAAACGGCTATGGATGACACATTCTAAAATTTTGGAAAGTACCGGCAAGACTGAGATTGGTCTGTAGTTTCCTTTGTACTTTTGTAAACATTTTCATTTCAGTATTTATGTCTGGAAATAAACAGAGATAATCCATTGAAATAGAATTTTTTATGTTGAATACAAAATAATAAAGTAATAACCACGATTCTCGTTTTGCTGAGGGAAGTGATACATTTATATAGTCTTTATTGGACAGGAATATACAGATAACGCCAGGCCTTCTTCTCCCTTCTCTCTATCTCTATTCTCCTCAGAGTGCATCGGTGATTAGATATATGCATTTTAAACATTAATATTAAACGTCGGTATACATAGGTACATAATTATTTCATTGCATTACTGACTTAAGGAAAGATAGGAACTCAAACATTTTAATCCTACAAAATATAAATGGCCGTTAGTTGTGCAATAGCTATTGCGCCATGTCAAGGTACATAAATATTTTTATTATGAAAGGTAAATCCTTGGGGAGGCTGCGTATTTCCGGGAGAAAGTATCTATATCTTGCTACGGTCCGTAAACTACGTGTATGATTTCATACAAATCCAGGTAAAGTAAACAGAGAATCATTATACACATACATATATATATATAATTCACATTGCCTATATTTGTATAATAACAGATTTCCTTGATGATTCTAGACTTACTTGTAACTAACCGAGAAGGTATCAAGATTTACACAGTTCGCTTGACACCGCCAAGCATCGGGTATTCAACCCTGAAAGACTGAAATATATTATTTACTACACATGCGACGACACCCGCGCGCCCTCGTCCCATAAATTGAACATCAATTGGAGATCAATAATTAGGTAGGGACGGGGGGGGGGGGTAGAGGCACACGTCACCTACACGATCGTGATGGAGGCGCTCGGAGGGGAATTATCTCCGGAGCGACACCAGCCACTCGGCAGAGCGATACAAATCACGACTCGACAAACTAAATTAGTTACACACAATACGAAAAGCTCCGACAGACTGTAAATGTAGCGACTACATCATATTTTGCAGCGGCGCGATTACACGAACCGAGCCGGGTCGTCGTCAGAGAAGACAATAAGAGTTTCCGGGAAATGGAGCGAACAATGATGCTATTATGGCCCGAGTCCGGAGATTTGTGCCTCAACATTTACCTACTTCGCTTTCACTCCCTGTTTGCTAACCATACGCTCGAGGTCTTTGTTCTCCGAGAATCGACTGATTTTGGTACCATGTGAACGCAGGTAAAAACCTTACGTATACCGGGAGAGTCATATCCGTAATGTCGATGTATCGGCACCGGGATTAGCGATGCGGCGAACACCAGACGCAAACATTCGTACCGAAATAGCGGTGTGACAAAGTTTTGTAAAGAGAACATACGAAACCGTATTCTTGAGATCCTTCTTTCAGTTTGCGAACAAAACTCGATCTCACACGGAGTGCTCTCGGCGTCACAGCGGCGGGCGAGCTCGAGTGGTAGCTTGAACTTTTAAGCGCAGCGTAAGCTACGAAGCGGTTAACCCGTCAAACTTTTCATTGTTGCCAAGCGAAGAGGGCTTCACGACGTGTTGTGTTGCGCGTCAAGTGAGAAAAGACGCTAAATATTTTAAGTGTTAATAAAAACACCGAGAGAAAAAAATACGCCGCCTTCTGATCGTAGATCGGACAGATCCGGGATCATTAGCCAGTGGATCGGTTGCAGGTCAGTCCACATAATATAAACGGCGCTAATTTAACAATTCAATTTGTCGTCCATGTTCCATCACACGACTCCGAGGACCCGATCCGATAACAGGGACCTCTCCGATACTCCATTTGTAGCTTTTGAATTTGACCCTTGAGCTTTGTCCAACACTAATACCTCGAGATACATTGATGACTAATTTGGTGAAAATGTTGATAAGCAACATTAGGCTTCCGTTAATATTTCACACCCGCCTCGCTTCACATCATGTTATATTGCGTGAAACAATTTCAATGTAATGTGAAGAAGAGCCCGCGGTTTAAATCATAATAACTATGGAATGTTAGTTCGATGGTTTTTTCACTTCATAACAAGTGCACGTGAGAATAATATAATCGACTGCACTCCGTTAGGAACTCGTAAGAAGAAATAAAAAGAACACCTAAAATATTCACAATTATAAATATAATAAGTGTATCCCCAGCTCGTAGTAACAGAACGCTGTCTCCTCGGTCGGGTCCTGCAGGACTAAACTCGAGAAGGAAGCGTGAAGAGGGATCCAGAAGAGTGATGATACGTAGGATATCAAATGAAAAGAACAAGAGCAAATGAAACACTATTCAAGATTTTCATTACATTATCTATTAGAAGTGTTGTAAATGCTCCTTAACACTTAGTACTTGTGTCATATTGCTCTGAGAAGCCTTGGGCTACATGCGGGACGTTGTTAGATCTGTCTACTCCCGGGCGAACTGCTACATCTTAATGCAATTATAAATGTGACGTAATAACTCGATAAACAGTGTCGGATCGGTCAGTTGGGCCCTCGATTTACTAACATCCGCATCGAGGGTACCGCAGTGCGCAGGCTTCAGTTAATCTTAATGTATCGACTCATCAGCGCCGAAACCGAATAATTGGAAACTGGAGTGCAATTTTTTTACATTGCACGAGACTGTAATCACACTTGAAGCAATTTTGGAGCAATTTTTGTGTGTTTTCCGATTACGTTCTCTCAACGGCCGGCCAACACCATATGTACGCAGTGCTTCTTGTCAACTTACACGGGGAATAAAAGATTACCATTTCATTTTGTATTTATTACTTTCAACTCATTCGCGCAGACCTATAGCAGTTCCGTTCAATCTTACATTCCTCGGTCACTCGGTTTAGGAATCAGACAATCTTGTTCCAACTTTCGACCGTAATGTCCACCTGATATCGGCTATTTTGCGTTTAGTAAGTTCAAATGAGTACGTGGTTTAATTAAAATTTCGTTTCCAATTGCTTTTATTTGCAATATGTCAATGTCTGCTCGAAACGGCACGGTCTATATATAATATACTTAGCTGTATACTTCAGTAAAATGTTCGCAGTGAATGTAAGCAATTAATTTCCCCGGATCTATACAGCCATGTAACCCAATTCCAGTTCCTGCATTAACCAACAGAAGCCAATCCAGCAGCGTGCTGTGTACTCGTAATGAACCCCATTTGTGTTCATCACGATTTTTCTACGATAACTTTTACACATTCACATAATATACCTATCTATTAATCGCATGAATTATATTAAAAATAGGTCTATCATCCATAATGAGGTTTTTTCCAAAAACGATACTATAATTTAAATTGATTACAATGCGGCATTCTCTTTCTGCTTTTATTTAATAATAAATCATAAACATATTTCATGTTACATATTCTTAAAAATTTGATGCATAAAATTGTGTTCTCAAATACTATATAACTTTGTAGAACATCATTGCGAATAACCAATCAAGGCCAAGCGATATGCAGGTCGAATGTGAGAACCTATGTATATAGCGAAAGGATCGGAACTTCTAGCGTACGAGTCTTATATGACTAATTTACTGGATTAACCAGGAGAAATCATCGTTATGTAGATATTTAATTTCGACTCACAATAAGTTTAAAAAGTGCATAAATCTATAGGAGATCAGAACCTTGTGCATGGGTGAATTATGAGGTAATTTTGCCAACGTAACCCGCCACAACAACTTACGGGGAAAACTTCGGGAACTAGACGAATGGCATTTAGAGTCGTAAATTTGAACAAATTACTTTACTTTGAGAGAAAAATATTGGCGCCCGACCCATTTAGCGCCCCGTGGAGGATGTAAATCTTGTACAGTTAGAGGTTTTCAGCAAACTTGGGCATCCGTTCAAACTATCTTCAAACACTGCGGGAACGACGACAGAATTATTAGTTTGCGATGGACTTAATACACTGACCTATACTTACAATGTGTGCGAACTAAAATTGAAGCTTCTAGCGTTAAGTCCTCATAGTGATCATGTAATTAGTTTAATGGGTCACATCTAGAATGTTTCCAGAGAGCTGAATTAAGTGGAAAACTTAATATTAGGAGAGGAAACTAAAACACATTACATAGTTGTCCAACAGTACTTAACTGTAGAGATAAACCTGCAAATGTCGTACATTCTCATTTAACAACTGAAGGAGTTATTTCGTCCATCAGATACGCAATGTCCTAAATGTCTTGTCATGTTGTGCTCATTTAACTAGATATTTTGGATATCGTTCTTCAAAAATTTGATACAATATTATATCGAAGTTCCACTAATGAGACGTAGCTCTACAAGGAAATTTTTTTGATATCTTTTTTTAGTAACAGGTTAACGTGCGTGGCCCGGCGTGCGTCGAGCATATCAAAGGCTTCTCCTTACGACAATGTCATTAACGACGTGATTTGGCGCATTTTGGATATTCCATTACATCAAAGTCAATCACCATTATCGCTAATGGAAAATGTACACTTTAACCTTTTCCATAAACTTACGTTTATCTGTGAGTACAATAATAATATTTCCGAGAATCTTCAAAGAGAACTTCAATAATGTTGTCAAACAGTCAGTCATTGTGTGATGGGTACGTAGAGCAAAAATATTTGTTATAAAGCATGTTTAAATAAGATAAAGGTGTAGGTTTCGAGGCTTAGTCGACGTACATATAAAAAACAATCTAAGAAGTTAAACAAATGTTCTAATTAGGCTGAATCATTAAATAGGAATTGTCTTCCAGGTGAAATATTTCCTGAGTTGTATACTACGACGGCTGCTTTAGACGAGGAAGAAGATACCACGGAGGAGCAGGAGCCGATGGAAGTGGAAGAATGTGAACCCTCTCCCTCCGCGCGGCCGGCGCTCTCCGCGCTGCCGCCACCGCACACCTCGCCCAAAGAAGACTCGCTGACTACCCTCGACACACAGTACTACAGGCAAGAAAATGAACACATTTGAAACATTAACACATTCGTGACAGGTGTCTATTAGTGTTCAGCGAGCTCAACAATATTAATTTTACTTTGTTATCTATATCCAAACTATTTTGCATTTTTTCTTTTATATAATCATTGTCAATTTTCTTTTATTTTCCTAAAATATATGAAAGTACTCGTGATCTATCGATCACTATACTACTCTAAGTGCAGCTTTTCATAAATATTTTAATAATCTTGAATTCCGGTTGTGAATTTATGTAAATTTTAGAATCTCCAATAAATTGAGTTTCCGAATATTCGAATATAAAATATAGGGTCGGACGCGAAAATTTTAAATCGATAGCTTGTTGTTGTTGAAAACGAAAGAGGAAAGAATTGCCTTTGCACGTTTCTTCAAAAATAGAACGAAAATCCTGCATACTGAACAAAAGACAAGAATAAATGCTCACTCAGACGATGCTGTCTAGAATAAAACAATTTTCGTGTCAAGTTGACATTTAATATTGGTATAGTGAAAAGCAAAGGTGAACGTCGTTGTATAAGAGATAAATGTCGGCGATATGGCGCACGTGCCGCGCTATAAACAAGATTGATCAACGTTCCGCGACGCGTAATCTCACTAATGTGTTTACCTAGTTGTTTACCTTCGTGAAATTCGTCCTTTTTGTCTCACAAATAATGTGTAATGCGACCATTTTTCAAGACTCCGACGACTTTTTCCGCAACTGGATCCAGCTGATAATGGTAATGGATCGCACCTAACTTCCGCTGAGTTAACTGGACTCATTCTGGAGTAATGGCTCAATATTTCAAGCAGACGCTCAGTTTGAACTCTAAATAATATTTCCATCTTTAAAACGCGCCTTAAAGCACCGAACGAAAAAGCTATTGAAGTTCGCCCATTTATCTTTCCACATAACGTATATCCCGGAAACTAGGCAATAAAAAATATTTGAGACGTCTCTAAATCAATTTTGAAAGATCTTTCTCTTAACGGTTTACGATAAAAGCCTGTATCGATGATATTGAAAGCTATTCAATGATTTGTGAATGTAATTTCCATGCGTAGCAGCAAAATCATTGGGACAGTAACTTAATTTTTTCTTCTAACAACATATTTCAATTAAATTTGAAGTTCTTATTACCACCGTTTCTTTGAATTGTCAATTACCTGAAATATAAATTAATGTACTAATCGTCGTCATACGAGTACTTTGCTCTATTTATAACAGGTATTTTTGAAACGACTCTTTTAAAATGTATCCGAATTGATCTCGAATGAAATCACAAAAAGCGTAAGAATTCTGTCAGGATCGTAACGGATGGTAATACTTAAATCTGCCGGTCTTTGTGGGAATCGGGCGTGACAAATATAGCTTTATGTAATCCTATTTTTCTCTCAGCTACACTGTGGCGTTGGGAGTGACGGTTGGAGCCGGTTGCTTTCTCCTGGCTCTCAATATCTTGGTCTTCGCTGGCATCTATCTCCAGAGAGGCAGACGGCGAGCTGCCCACCGGAGACCGCGACGAGAAGGTGAGAACGAGTTTTATTATTTTATACCGTTAAATATTAATTATCATATGGCAGTTTCAAAAGTGACACAAAATTAGTGTGTCATTTAAGAGCCTAACTATAAACCATACTAATGCCAAAAGTAATTATACTTTCATATCGAAGATAATACCTAACAGCAGTGGTGGTGGTGGTGGTGGTGGTCACGTAGCTTGCTGTATGTCCCTTTACTTATTTTTATTATTGTTGACTAATGGTAAATGAATCTCGTCCTTGCTGTCCATTGGTAAGCTTATTGTAAATTGAACGGGAACGCTCGACGCGTATTCGAATATTTTGAATAAATGAATATGAATTATGCTAAATTATTCACGATTAGTTCGATACAAACACGAAATGATTTGCATTTCACTGGATCGAATACGCTGAGCCCTATTAATTGCAGCACAATTTTAATATTGATGATGTCCGTGTCGATTGTGTAATTGTGGGTTTTGGGATTTCGTGATTTAACTGTAAATGGGGATTTTAATTTTAAACAGAAAACGGTAAAAGTAAACGATTTGGAGACTGATATTTAAATATCCAGCTACAACTTGGGATCGACTTGACAGGCAGCTGCAACAGTCGCGGGGGCGGCGGGAGCCCGGGCGGCGAACGGGCCGCGCTGCCGTCCCCCAGGAAGAGTACTCTTAAGGTAAACCTATTGTTCGTGTGCAGCTTTATCTTCTTCAACGAGACTAGTACATGTTTACAACGGCAACGCCGTCTAACAAAGCAACAATAACAAACCAAAAAAACGAAAGACGGTACACGTTAGATTACGCGATACACTTGTGACGTAACGATATTTATACTTCAATTTATGTTTGATATTTAAACTTCAATTGAAGCTTGGAGATTCTACATTGATTTCCAAACCTGCGAAACACAAATAATACGAGCGGGAAAACTGCGTACTTCGTTGATTTCGTGCAAAAATTTCGAGTAAACACGTTTACGCTATTCGCAGCCGAAAATGTAATTCAACAACACGAGCTTCCCGCTTGTATTCATTTATATTGAGTTTTACTTGCAGCGGCGTGTGCCCGCGAAGCCTTTGTGAACACTGATTGGATTTTATTTACCGTTGATGTTAATGTAATTAATGCAATTACTCCCTGTAAACACTGCACCTACATAAGTCGCATGCCGGACTTACGATCAAATGCTTCGTGCGGTTAATGCTGTATAATGAAATTGCGAAATGTTACGATGCTACAGAGAAATAAGTAAGCGAAGTGAGCGCCATTTTTTTAAATTAGAAAAACTGGTTTTAGTTGTAATGTAATGTACGAGTAGAGCAGGGTCGGCGTGTCTAGTTCCGCCACGATCATTACGACCGACGGCCGGCGACGTTACGATGCCGTTAATGACCACTCCATCATCATCAAAACTTTATCCTCTCACGGTTATATAAATCCCACCAAAAATAAAAGACTATAAAGTTTCAAATCATCAAAAGAGAACATTTTTAGCCTTCCGTAACGAGTCCGTAAAAATGCTAACAATGCTTTCAATGGAATATAGGTGTGTAATTTGGTGAAAAATAAAGAATTACAGCTTTTTTATGTAACAACGGGTACCGATAGCAACACCTGTTTTTACGCCTTTCTTTATTTAAAGCGACCGTCGAAGTGGTAGACGATTAAACAGCTGATCGACATACAGACGTACAATACCCAGCGGCAGTAAATGCTCATTACACTGATGTTTGTAATCAGTCATAACATTAACATCATCTAACACAGTCCACGGTGTCCACAGCGCAGCAGCGAGTCGGAGCTAAAGGAGAGGCCGGCCGCCGCCGCGCCGCCGCCGAAGAAGCGCGTTCAGATCCAGGAAATCTCGGTGTAGAGGACTTTTGAATGCACAGACAAAGTTAACGTAATGAAGTGTTAAGTGAAGCGAGTGAAGTGAGTGAAGTGAGTGAGGTGAGCGATGCGGGTGAGGAAGCGCCCCGCCGGCGCCGCTGCCGGTCTGCTGACTCCTCTTGCGTCGACACCTCGATGCGTTCGCAACGTGCATACATGTCTGTATGTATATAGCATGCATTAATCCTTCGTATAATATAATATCAACTCCTGACCAATGTACGGATTTAGTCGAATTCTCATCAGGTTCAGTTGTTTCGTCTACGTAAATGTTTTAACGTATCGGGAATGTCTTGCTAGTCGAATCGGTAGTTGGCGAGTCTCCAGCGCTCGCGAGCCGGCTTCGACCGTTTCGTTCGGTTACGAATCAAATGTGTTTTTGTCGTTTAGTGAAACCGAAACTTTAAGAACATGTTGATGTTTCATTTTGCTCTAGTAGTTTCTCCATTCTCCTAAAAGACTGACTATTTACATGTATTTCTTCCAATTGGTTGATTTGTTGACATTTATCTTGTGACAGATCTTTGATATGAGAAGACAGCCTCGATACGTTATTCTATATGTTGTCTGTCGTCATTAATTACTATATTTCTATGTTGAGATGTAACAATTTTATTGATAGTTGATGACTTGAAGTCTGTTCGATTGATTGTAATAATAATATTTATTATAGTTATTTGTAACTAATGAAACTTTGTTACGTTTTTCACTTTCTTCGGACCGCATTTAGACTTTTTTATGTAAGATAATTGTAATTTTCATTTATTCAACTGAAAGATCTGTGAATATTATAATAAAACTATCCAGTTTCCGGCAACCAAAGGTCTTTGTTGCGTGGCTCTTGACTTTGATACAACAAATACAAATACATTTATATTGAGATCTGTCGTATCGCCGGTCGCGGCTGGTGCTTCGTGAGACAGACAACATGGCGTCCTTTGTAGTTGATGTACACTGAGTTCCAATTTTAAAGATACTGTTCAATTTAATGTAGAAACCAAACAGTGGCCGAGCGGACTGTTCCTAGTAGACTATGTCGATAGTAAACAGTTTCGCCGATCACACAGAATAGACTAGTGCAGCAAGAACTATGGTTCATTGACAGTAAATATATATATGAGTATGTATCGTGGCTATTAAACTATTACCAATTTTTTTCCAACATATTCTAGTATTGTTTAGTTATCAATCTCCAAATGCTGCTCTATTATTAGTGTGCGAGCCACGCAGCATTGCCACTCTGGTCCAATCTATCTTGTACATACATTTATACTTTAAGTTTTTAAATACATGTACATATTAGAGTCGTCGTGGATATCTGTGAGTCCGATGTTTTTCTGATCGATGAAAAGAGGTTTTAATAAAGACCATTTTTTCCTGAACAATGTCGTTTCATTTTAACTGACACCGATCATCATATATAACTAAATGATGCGAACAAGTAACTCAGAAAAAACTGCCCATATACGGCATCTTACTTTTACTCAATCGCGGCAGCCTTCACACTTTGGTACAGGTTTCCTCACGATGTTTTCCTACACAGTTATAGTTAATGGTATTTAAATGTTTAAGTCGTAAAACGCACGTAACAACTCGAGGTGCGTGCCAGGGTTTGAAACAGTGGTAGACTGAAACTGGTTAATATTGGTATTGAAAAAGATCAAGTTCCCTTCAGTTAAAAGATTCAACATATTGTATTTTTGCCTTTTATTGGTATTCATTTATTGTCTAAATCACATTTTGACAACTGTTTCAGTGTTGTCGAAAAAGAAATCCTTCATAATTTCATTCGTTGTTACCAGCATTTTTATACGGTCATTAAATGCTCTCACGAAAATCGATGAAACAGCTCCGTTCGCTCCTTCTTAGCACACAATTTCTTAATAGAGTACCATCAAATAAAGATTATTAGCGAAGGCGACCGGGCCCGCTCGCGACCGGCCGGGGCCGGGGGGAGGGGGTCGGCAAGTCACCTTTAAGCGTTATCCCGGCGATCGGCGGTCACTCCGCACCCCGGTACTTTTCACGCGAAAAACTTTTAATGCTCCGCACAAGGAGCTGTTTCACCAATAGCGAAAAAATTTGAACGAAATGATAGTCTTTAATGGCAGAAGATAATAGCGGAAACGAACTAAGACCATTATGCAACTGATAGGTGATAATAATAATGATTATTATAGTTTCTTGGGACATTTTCACAAACGACCATCTGATTTCAACTAGTGATACATACACATATGTACTTGTTATGTAATACTTACATAGATATCTAATATCTAGACATAACAACCAAATGTGCTCGAAACACAACATTCTTTCTGCGTGGAAATCGAATCCACGACCACCCGTTTAGCAGTCAAGGTCTTTAATCACTAGACCAAAAAGTATTTTAAAACAAAAAACAAAAGCGAACAGGCTCTATCTGCGCCGGAGTCCTACATCCTAGAATAAACTTCCATACCGTCAGATGAGCTCGTAGTCATACGCAAGTCATTTTGTCATGGATTCCAGAGCTCTTTGCAGGGTAATGCTTGCAGTTGTACAATAAAAGTCACTGGGTGCTAATAAAAAAATTATAAAATTGCAATAACCGATATTAACTCGGATCAATTTTTTTTGAGCAACCTATGTATATGAGAATAGAGAAACCATCAAAAATGTAGTATTCATGGATATATCAAAGTACAATAGCTTATATAATAAGTACAAAAGCTTGTACGAGATAACGTATCTCGACACTAATAAAACGTGAATCACGTGCAATCTCTTCAATGAAAAACTAATTCCCCGCACACGTCGTAGGTGCGAATGTGAGAAGCGCCCCGGCCGCGACGCCGCACCTGAACTATTCCGCTCGACCGTCGCCCGCAATATCACCTCCTCCTTCGTATTGTTCCATATTTTTTCAACGACAATATTCCCTCAGCCGCCGCCGAGATTTCTTTGTTATCTTTAATTCGTTCGCCCTTGCAGTCTGAGTTTTTCGAGATAAAATATCCTTTAAGACTTTGATAAATTACTTAGGAGGTCGTATAATGAAATCTCGTCCCGACACCGGCGGATAGCGGCGCGCACGTAAACTTTGATTTTGTTACCGTTATTGATGGTAACTCGCCGCGGCGACGGCTTAATACAATCTGTTTTCTCTGCGATATTAAAAGTAAACTCGGATAACGAAGGTCGAAAACTAGAAGGGCTGTTAACTTTCGTGGTCGTTGCAATCATGACATCAATCTACTGATCGGTATACTTTTAGAACCCAGCGGATGTGGAAATTGAAACGCAAATTTAATCTACTCCGTTGGGCTTAGAGAGTGGCTAGTAATTGGTGTGCCTAATGAATCCTTAACTGTATCTGATAACCAAATACGGGATGCGTGTTACTGGAAACCGTTGTAGGGTTAACAGGTATTTTTATATAGAACTAAAAAAACAACACGAATTAGAGAGAAACGTGATTGTTTAAAAATGGACGTTCTAGCGGAAGCGCCATTTTATGCTTGAGACGATTCCCCGAGCTCAACTTAGCTTTTCATTGTACTCTGAGGCAAAGAAGGTAAAAGACGATTTTATTTAAGTTCCCCCGTTCTGCTGCAGTAAAAAGGTAAGCGTAAATAATATCTAGTTCTAAGCATGCAACAGGAATTGAGATAACAGGAATTGATATATATCTCATAATTTCCACCAACACTAAAAACCTGCAAAATTGAACTAGCACATTCAACTAGCAGAAACGGACATTTTAAAATACAAACGCTTCAGGCATAAATGAAAACAATCTTGAAATATGGCTATCTCAAAAGAACAGTTCATATAAAATTGCCATACACACAATTCATTCGGAGATACAGAACCGGTTACAAGTAGCCGAGTCATACTTGGCAGATTTTATGTTTCCTCTTGTGAATGCAAGCGGTTCGAAACGGCTGGTTACATATGTATGGGCACGATTAATGTTCGCTCAAATGCTACGCTGCTTTATTTCCTCCTGTAAACATCGTCGTTCGGATCGCGATGCTCGGCTCGCGCCCGCGGGTGCGGTACCTTATATAAGCTGTTCAATGAACGATGCCCGAAATTTCACGTTCTGTTTTGCTTCCATTTATATCTGTTTATTTATTACATTGACTCTTGTCCCGAGTGAATAAAACTTATCCGGTGACGTAACGCACTATAAATAATATACATATATTATGCGTGGACTATGTCATGTGTATTGTATTGATTGCGAGAGATATCTCTAACTAACGTATCTCTACGCAGTTATTATTAAGCTGAATATTGAGCCAAGGATTTTAGGTTTGAATCCCCGTGCAAGCCAAACGTCGAGCATCACGATGATCTGGGTGGTTGTGTATTTGATCGGTACATTAGTATCTGTTTACCTATTAATACATATGTATATTATATAGCGACGTGCTTCAGCTTTCCTATTATTACAGAACAAGTTTAGCTTAATGTGTGTTTAGACAGCGGAATGACTGACGGCCGATGAGGTATATTTGTTAGTTATTAACTTATTAATAAAATGACGTCATAATTGTCAACTTAACCCCTCGTTCAGTCATTATATCTCGTGCCCGTATATTTCAGTCCACGCGACAGTGAACAAGGAAGCTCCGTTTTGCTCGCGACGGTAAATCGGCTCAGGTACTCAATGTTTTTATCTCGCAGTGAAACACTCGGACAAATTGCAAAAGCCAAACGTTTCCGAATTCCGACGACTACTGAAAATAACGGTTATAGATTTTCGACCACAATAGGTGCGAGTGATTTACGGACATTATCATTAAGCTGTGCCGGGAATGCATTGTTCGATATTCTGAAATTCGCAGCCAACAGACCCGCCGGTTTTACCTCGGCGATAAAATTCAATTTAGGTGTTTTATTATTGTATTTTATACATTAATGTACAGCATTATTAATGCGGCGAATGCAGTACTGAATAATTCGATCTTCTGGTTTTGTATTCTGATATGTATGCTCTTGCGAAGACCAGGGCGATTAGCTTTAAATCAACAAAGAGCGCTTTTTACTGAAATATTACGTTGTTCAATTCGTAAATCAATACCCTTTTTTTTCCTTATTGACGTTAACTGTTGATCCTAATGGCGTTGACAGCGTCATCCGGCTTTTGTGGTGAACTGGAGAAGCTCTGCCTGAATTGAAGGGGTCGGAGTGCCTCAACTCATCTACGTCATGTAGAATGGGTCCCCTAGCCAATGTTTTGGGCATAGAATTGCATCACAAATTATCGTCAGAAAAAAGTGATAATGATCTGATGACGCCCTCCAGTGATGATCCTCCGAGTTGCCCCTCAAAACAACTGCCGATCAAATATGTTTTAAATACTCTCTAGCAGACACATCGGGTGAAGAATATTTAAAATACAGATAAATATTTCTTCTGAATAGTACACTCGCCGTTCCTTAAACTAAAAGTAACACGTAACTCAATAAGTTGTGTACATTTCGGCCGCCTTATTGTGTTCCTATTCGAGAGCCGAGGGTTAGATAGCGCCGAGATTTCGCAAATCCTTTATTCTGAGAATTCCTCGCTGTAGCGACCCTCAGGCCCTACGTGGCTTAGGAAGTTACAACCCTATTTACAAGAGAACCGTTGTCTTATGGCTACTTGTAACTTCTACGAATAACCCGACAATCAGATATTCATTCTCAAGAACATAAATAATATGTAATATTGCTGGACACGCCTCGAGGTATAAGTCCACAGTGCGCCACGCTGGCCGGCTGTGTGCAGGTTATCTGAGGACAATTTCAACAAAAAAGGTGGCCATGACAAAGTTGAAAAAGTCAAGAATCTTACTATACACTTCTCTAATTGGTAGAAGGTTTAAGGTATTTGTACCATAAATATATTGTATTGTATATGAAATCAGGCATAAATGCTTGAAAATATACATATATACGTACTAAAATAATGTCTGGCAAAGAAAGAGTAACTGTAACAGCCTGCGTTAATATTTTACCACCACACCACACATGCTTAACAGTACGAGAATTGGCGTGACTGCGTGTGTATACTACATATATTATACGTATCATCCCGTCGTGGCCACAACATCCAACATATATCTTATACAATGATGTATAATAATCCTCAACGACATCCGTTCTACATATATATCCGAGTTAACCGATTACAACCGGCATATGTCAGTGTTAGTGTTAATGGAATCCCGCTAATGCCGCCGCTCCGGCCATCTTGAAATATTGCACCGACACGCAGATACCAGATGTACCGCTGATCAATACAGCATTATTGTGAAATAATGACCAATTACGTTAAATACAATAGTAACGCTTATGTCCCTTGTCCGACGTTCAACATTAACATTCATCTTCTGTTTGTTTCGTGATCAATCAGTATTATTAGTCAACATTTGTTTTTAAGCTTTGTTTCTTTTTCAGTCAATGACTGACCTTGTGGTCGACTGGTTAGACACTCGGATAGCAAAGCCGGAGGTCGTGGGTCCGATTCCCAACCGGAGCAAACTTGTGTGTGATGAGCACATTAGTTTGTCCTGTGTTTAGGAGTTTTGTTTGTAATAATTATTTACCTATGTTACGTGTTTTTGAACACGTCTTAAGAACTGTTTAAAGCGCAAACTGCCAGTATTAGAAGCAACGCCTAGAGCTTCTTGCCTCCTCCACTGTCGTGTGAACGAATAACATCTAATTTCGCATAACAATATGAACTTAGAACGAAGTTCTAACAGATAACAGAAAAATTACCATTTATTCTAATGTTGAAAAAGGTTTTCTCGGGCGGGTAAGTTTGAACCCACTAAATTCTATTCTCGGGGCATTAGTTCTATCTTCTTCTAAACTTTGGCAACAATCTCCAGAGAAGTTTTATTCTTCTAGTGATATATTTGAATAGTTTTATGATGTTCGGTTGATTACGCAAAATCGTATAGAAAGGAACATGTCTACGTGTATCCTATCCATGCTCTTAAATAGCCGCCCTTATATTCTTAGAAGTTTTGTGTTAGTATTGCGTTAATTGAGTTTGCAAAAGAAAATTATTTACACAATAATTTATTATTATAATATACCAGCACGGCACGTGCTTAACGGAGTAGGCAGAAAGCAGCGAGTGCCAAGTATAGATGTCTATTCTTATAAATTTGGCGCACTTCTACATATATCAATGTCTTCAGTATTAACCTATAATACAATAGTAAACAATGTTACATAAGATACTCGTACATTAATCACAAGTCAACACTCAATTTAACCGTGAACTAAACTTAAGGCTTCATTAACTACAGAGTTGAGTGAACTGTGCGGCCGCAGCAACCACGCGTCAAGCCGACGTCTTCCCTGAGCGCGGCGCGAGCCTGTTAGTCGACACACCGAAACCAATGTGCGGATAATCGTACACCAATGACAATAATAATTATAGTTAGAACAATATCTGCACACCTATTTGATTCCAAATCCTAATATCCCGAGTTGGGAAATCGCAAACGATCTGACGATGTACCCTGGCAATAATCGCTTGAAATCGAACATGTAATCAAGACAGCGCGATGTTCTTAAACGGGTATATTTTTAGACTGATAGTTCTTACACTGATCGTTTTTAGATGAATTATTATAAAATACTTTTTGCTTCAACGCACCGAGAAAGCTTCCTTTTTTTAAATTAATTGTGAAATAAAGAGCATAGCGATTTTACTCGACCCGGGAACATTTTATAATGTTCGATCACTAATACTACACACATCTATGTACAAAAAGGATCAATCTTGCAGATTTACTTATTAATTCTGATAAACAATTTAATGATAATCACATGTAAATCAACTTGAGATAGCGTAAGATTTACACTTTTAAATAGCCGGGCAAGAAAACATTCCTTGGGGCTACAGTGATGGATGATGGAGCGAAGGAAATCAAACCATTGAACTTGATAAATAAATTAAATATATCGTAGCCTCCACGCGGTTGGAGACTGCAGGCTATATCCATGTATACATATTATGTAGTTAGGCAACAAAGAACGCAATCGCCAATCGCCATTGGCACGGGACTCCCACTAGTGGCAATTTGTCACGAACGTTGCCGTGCTTCAAAGTGTACTGTTTTCCGAAAATTGCATCTAGGACTTTTCAAACGTAGAGTGAAGTCGGTCTTGAAATAATACGGATAGAGTTCGACAAAGCCTAAAGACAGTTCGGCAAACAAATTAAGAACGGAAATGAAAAAAATGCAAGCGTTTTTCGCAGTGGGGTCTCTCGATGGCGGTCGTTAGCGCGTGATCTAACGAACCGGAGCGGGACGCATGTAATTGTCGATCCAATATTAAGAGTAGCGTCGCTCAGATAATATTCAACGAAGACCGTTACAGAATTATCGTCTCGGAAACTACAGCCAACTTTTTTGTACACTGAAAGGTTTAATTCCGTCCTGATTTGGGCACACTTCGTTAGTTCCGAACCACCCTGAGCTTCATCTGTATGACATTTGATCGAGCTTATATTTATGAGCTTATGTTTATCCAGTTTAAATTTGTCTTTTATTTAATGGCTTTATTAGAAATGAAATCACGCTCACAGTTCGAGGTTCTGATTGGTAAATACCTATCAAAATCGTTGTAGCAAAACAAACTGTCAAAGTTAACGCAATTGAGACTGCCTGGTGTTACCTCGTATAATATCCATAAGTCTCAGCGAACCACGAATCCTATAACCAGATGAACAGTTCATCACGCATGTGTACCACCCCAGACATGATTATTAAAACTCGATTACTCGTAGTGTGACTTATTCTATTTTATAGACAAGTGAACTATACCATACCGCCATGTGGATTAAGCCTTATGTACCGTAATGTACAGCTCCTTATGATGTTAATGTTTGGCGTCAGGATAAAGCTATACAACTGAATAAGTTTATTGCCAGATGATGGTTGCTCGTGAGCAATTCAGAACTACGAGTATATTACTCATAACTGCTAGTGGTTTTCAAGATGAAGGTAAATACGTAATAGGATGAAGATGCCTGGAATGAACGTGTTATTCCCAGGTGAGTGATTACAGAAACGTCTTCGGTTTCCTTGAGTGGGTTCGATCGTGAACGTATTCGTGTTGAGGCGCTCCTCGAGGCGCAGTGCATTTGCTTCGGCACACGGATGCTACTAATAGATCTCGCTTGTGCTCGATCATTGAACAATCGTTTAAAGACGTCGCACATCTGTCCTATAGAAGCGCTCTGTGGCCCGACGCGGCTGCCGATTGGTGCCGGATGTTATCTTTAGATAACAACCGTATAACCTCGTCGTAGGATTTAAAGGTACGTTAATAACATGGGACAAACAGGTTGGCCGCTAACCTGTATCTCCGGCAAATAAATAACTGGGTACATAAATAAATATCTCGGGACAATTCCACACACGGCTGTCTGATCCCAAGTTAGGCAATTTAATGCCTGTGTTATGGTGACCAGACAGCTGAAAAACATACATATATACATACGATATAATACTTATATAGATATTTTTATTACGCCAAGACACAGAACAAACAAATGTGCTCATCACACAAATGTTTGTCCCGGGTGGGAATCGAACCCACGACCTCCGATTTTGCAGTC